>JAVSBS010014060.1:0-108052 GCA_033124195.1 Coracias cyanogaster
TTTTGATTAGCAATAATGATACAAAGGCAAATTTTCTGTGCGAGGAAGAGCTGCTAATAAAGTGACCTTTCAAAATTAAGTGTCTCATTGAAGTGCCACACCACAATAAGAGTATACAAGGCTGGTCCCAGCTGTGGCAGGCAGGGAAACTGGACAGGAATCCAGAGAAACATGGAACGGGAAGCCTGAAGTAGATGGACAGCACATGGTGGAACAGTAATGATGGCAAAGAGAAATGGCCAGGTGCTGTTTCTAGCTCTGGAGGGGCCAATCTAGGTGCTTTGTGTTTGAAAGGATCTAGAAGTGTGAAAGGCAGGGGCAGAGAGTGTTTCTAGCAAGGTTTCTGGGCGCAGGGTTGTGCAGTTAAGGGACTCGTTTATTGTCCTGCCAGTGCTGTAACATCGATTGTGCTTGGGTGCTGCATGGCTTTACTCATGGTAAACACAGGGTAGATTTGGATTCCTCCTGGATACAGGTGGAGAGCACTTAATACCACGCTGGTCCTAATTCAAAATTGTGGTTTCTATGTAGGAATTATTTGCCGTTAAACTCCAGCTACACAGCCTTTGGCAAGAGACATGAATCAATTTGTCCAGCTTTTCTTTTCTGTTTTGTCTCTGTGTGAAGGCTGATGCCCAGTGTGTGCCAAGGGGGCCTTTCAGACCCAATAATGCGCCCTTGTGTCTCGTAGCATGCGTGGAATTTGCATAGGCTGTGCTGGGACAGGCAGGTTTCTTTTGTTGCTGGAAACAAGGAGCAAGTTCTTTTCCCTGTCTCTGCTTCCTAATGCCTCTCCAAAAGCTCTCAGCACTCATGTAAGAAATTTACTTTTTTCTATTTATTTTTGCATTAAATGTTGTTAAACTTTGTGTGACTTGTAACACTGGCTGTGCAGAGAAGTCATGTCAGCCAGTTCTAGTTGACAAAATTGTTTAATTTTCTTCCTCTGTATCTAGATATCTAATTGTCAGAGGGAGCAGATAATCTGTGATGCTTGATGTAACTGCTGCAAAGTATTTGCATATCTTCTCTGTGGGGAAACAAAACTGCTAGTGAGTGAATAACAGTGCACGGATCATTGCAGGCAGGGTCACTGGGCCTATATACTTGCTATTAACCCTTCTCAAGATCTGTATTGCCACAGAATGAGTTGTCATGGGTTTCAGGCAAAGGGCTTGCTCCACGTTATGGGCAGAGCTGGCACTTGTTTGTGCATTGTAGCCCTGTTCAATGAAATGTGAATATGATCAGATTGATTGGCAGTTGCTTTCTGGCAGCTGATACTGAGTTGTTGCGTTTTGGTCTTGATTTATTGCAGATAACAAATTGCTGGAAAACAGGCTGGGAGGTGCTCAGGAAAATATAGTCCCTGTTTGGAGTCGGCAGCATGCTTGCTAGGCCACTTTGAGCCATGCAGCTGGGAGCCTTTAAGAGCTTTCTAAGATTTTAGATGACCTGGCAGATTGCCATGCAGTCTGCCTTGCAGTATCTCTTGCAGACCTTCCTCCTCTCCATACTCTTGATGGAGTCTTTGACATCCGTGGAGAGCAGTGGCAAGGGGAGAGCGTTTTGTACGTTTCTCATGATAGAAGTGTTGCTGAGAGCATGGTTTCCTCTGATTTCAGCAAATATCTTTCTCCTTGCAAAGCTGAGCTTCAGCTTCATTCTCTTATTCTGATCATGCATCCTGGAAACTACACCAATATGGTCTTTCAGGTTAAAGACTGATAGCAGTCCCTCAGGTAACTGTTGAGTTCACAGATACTGTGTGGCGGCAGGCTGGAGTTCAGGTGACTTGCCCAGTCTGTGCTTTGATGTCCTCCCCTTCATTAGCTACTGTCAATTTACATCAGAACAATAAGTTGCTGAGATCTCTGAATTAGGAGCTGAAATAAGTCCACTGTTGCTTGAACCCATGGATGTGAGGTCCAGGGGGTTGAAAACGCTTTGGTGGCAGGTGTGCTTTTGGTGGCAGGTGTGCTGAGCAGTGAGCACAGATGCCCAGAGTGGTCCAAACACAGTGGTGTGGCCTCCATCCCTCAGCAAAGATGAAAAAAAGGTCAAGGTGCTCCAATCCTCTGTGGGAAAGCCTCCTTTGGAGGGAAAGCCTTTGGTGGTCTTGGGGGTGATGACCAGAGCATGTGCTTCCCCTGGGTGCCACACCTCTCCTGAGGGACTGATGTGATCCCTAGTGCACAAGCACAGAGTTTCTACTACCAGCGCACAGGGCAGCTGCTCTTGGGACATGATGTTCAGCGGGAGCCCACAGCTGAGGAGGGACATTGAAACAGTGGAAAATATTATTTGAGAGCCCCAGAATGATTAAAGGATTGGGGAATGTCATGCAGTGAAAGCAGGCAGTGTATGCAAGCTGGGTGGGTAGGTAGCCTCCACCCTGGAAGAACTGGCATGCAAACTCACAGGGCCGGGCAAGCACTTTATAACTGAATATGATGTCAGGGCTGTAGCTTGTGACTGGAGAATAATGACGCTAATCCTCACATTTAAATAAGAGGGGCGAGAGAAGCAAGCTAGGCTACTCTAGCCTGTGGGCTTGACTTCAGAAACATGCAAGTGTTTGAAACAGTGGGAAGATGGTAATGAAAGATGTAGAGGAAGATGGAAATGGGATAAGCTTTGAGTTTGTGCATTAAGAGTGCTGATTAACATGAGATATCTTGTTGATAGCTCTTTGTTTTGATTTTAGACATGGTAAAGGTAGTTTACCTAACCTCTGGTAGGGCCAAGTACCCGTTATAAATAACGCTTAGCAGAGCAGTGTCTCAGATGCATCCCTTTTCCCATGCCAGATGAGAAGCTATGAAATGGAGGAAGTAGATGACAGTAGAGAGCAGGGAGGTCAGATAAAGGACAGCCTGCAGAAGAGGCAAGAACTAGATGAGCTGAAAAGAGTTGTCGTAGGAGAAAGGTTACTGGGACTGATCTTGAGTGGCTTGTGCTAACAGTGATGAGTTGACACTCACTCCAAACTCAGACTGCATAACTGGACAGTTATCATAGCTGGCAGAGAGCAGCAACCAAAGAGTTGTCATCTTATCACCTAGGAGCATTTGACCACATCCCTAGCAGAACTGTGGCTCAGTGTTATTTGCACATCTATTTTCTAAAAACAAAGTCCCAGGGAATGGGAAATATCTATCTATTTGTTGATAGGAAGGTAAGGATGATGGAATGGCAATGGAAACTCATGAGTACCAGATTGCCATGAAAAGATTTAGATTGGGATTTAGACTTTCAGGCCACTGGGAGTGAATTTCTGAGGAGGAAGAGAAACAGAACCAAACTTACTTATGACTGAGGGTGGTAGGTTAATTTTAACTATTGGGTGTCATATCTTCCTGAGCTAGTAAGATGTAGGTACAGCGAAAGTTTTAGTTGGGTGTTGCCATAGGTTGCATATGTTACCATCACACAGTGGAGTGCTAGTCTTGGGCTGTGTTGTACAAACAGGCCAGAAATGTTTTTACTCCAAAGGGAAATGTAATTGTGCCGTGCTGAAAACTCACCAAAGACAGTGTTGTTGGTGTAGGCTGGTAGCTCCTGTGTCACCAGATGTCTCCTTCAGGGCAGACAAGCTGGCTGTAAAAAAAAAAAACAAAGCAATGAGGAGTGACTGTATTTTTTTTTCTCCTTCTCTTTTTTCCAGTGATGCCATCTGCAATTTTGTCATTTGCAATGACTCCTCCCTCCGCAGTCAGCCGATCATCTTCAATCCTGACTTCTTTGTGGAAAAACTGCGCCATGAAAAACCAGAGGTGTTCATGGAGCTAGTTGTCAGCAACATTACCAGGCTCATTGACTTGCCTGGGGCAGAGCTGGCCCAGCTAATGGGAGAAGAGGACCCAAAGCTGCCTGGGGCAAACAGCACAGCCTCTGGATTTTTTCGTTCTCTGATGTCTCTGAAGCGCAAGGGTGAGTATGTCATGATGTCTGGTGCTCACCTTTAGGGTGATGCTGTCGTCATATGTTACAAAACTTCCAGTGTAGGCCTGTTTTGAGCTTGTGTTGAATGTATAATACTACGGGCTTGTAATCTCTGGGGATGCCACCTCTAGAAAGGAGTAAAACAGGCCATGAGGTTCATCCTGGAAATACCTTACCACTTCTAGAGTACCCCATCTTCTCGGGATTATTGCTGTGGTTTGTGTCAGGTCAGCCTCACTGAGTCAGCTGCTCACAGTGCAGCACACACCCCAGAGACAGAGTTTTGATCCCTGAATTTTTCTGGTCTGGCTCTGTGGATAGCACTGAGCTGGACAGGGGTGCCTGAAAAAGCTGCAGGTTCTTCCAGTACACACCAATGTGTCCTTTTCTCTTTGCTTGTTTGTGTCCATGGTAGTGCATGCTCTGTTTTCCCTAGCTCATTAGCTTTCCTCCAGAGTGATGGAGTACCTATCAGTAAAGGTTGAGAGCATCAGGTTCCATGAAGAACAATAATGCCCAGGTTTTCCAGGCCACTGGCTTCACTGAGGGCCCACCATCTCCTTCAGTTGCTCTCCCAGCTGTCTGGAAGGTCTTGTCTGTGAAGCTCAGAAATCTGTAAGCATCTCCCATCCAAATGCTAGTGCTGCTCTGATCCACATCCCAGTCCAGTGAGTCAGTGACAAAGCTCTGCAGACTGACTGCTCAAGCCCTGATTGAAACTTGAGAGATGACATATTTCTCCTTCTCTTTGAGACAAGCATTCAGCTGCAGTTTTCTTCTGGTAAACTAACTATTCCTATCTTCACTTTCAAGTTCAGCTGTCTTGGTTATGAAACATTAGCCCCAGGCCCCTTCTTAGAAGTCTGATATTTGCTTTTGAGCGCAGCTATGTTCAGATCCTCTCCTCTTCACTGGCTGACATTTACCACTCTGTTTTGGTGTAACTAAAAGGGTGTTTTAGGTGTGTGTGTGCGCCTTCTCCCACCTCTGTCCACACCCAAGTGGAGCCTGATTCTGCTGATAAGTTCACTTAAACCTTCTCACTCACCTAGACAGAAACTGCCTCCATCTGGGCACCTCTCACATCTTTCCTCAGCTCTGGCTTTGTAGCTAGACTGGCTGGCTGCTGGCAGAGAAGCTGTGGGTAGCTGCCTTCAGATGTTGGCAGCCTGAGGTTGAACACTTCTAATTAGCCTTCCCCTTCCTTTGAGCAATTCTGCTGTTGTGAATACCTTTGAGAAAGGAGCTATCACTATGTCCGAGTATGGCTTTTTTTTGTCTTCAGCCTTTATATAGTTTCTCCAAGCGTTTCTGATTCTACCAAGCCTGTTTGTCTGTTGCGTTTCATGAGGACAGCCCCACTGCTCAGGCTGAATTTTCTGGTGCTTGTCTTAGGCCCTCCACTCCTGGCTTCTCCAGTGGGAAACCTGGCCAGACAGCACTGCAGGGGAAAATCAAGTACTGCAAATCAAGTCCTTTAGCATTCTTGTGTGAGAATTACTCTATATTGCCATGACTTACCTTGCTATTCCATAATAATAAGTCTTCATGCTGCCCCCAAACTGCAGTTAGACTGTGTTCATACCTGTTATTGTTCCTGCCTCTTCCCGGAGAATAGCAGGACACCTTAAATTCAGATACTTGCCACTTCACAAACAGAAGTGAGCGAGTAACCAAGTTGAAAATGTTCTTTTAGTGTGTATGGCAACTTCCACATTCTTGTCCAAACCTTCTAGGAGGAGCTTGTGAGCCTTCTCTAGATCATTTTTTTTAAGTTATCTGTACTCTGCTGGAGCACTGCTCTTATCAGACCTGACATCTCCAGCTCACTCTCTTTCCCAAGAGCTCTGCCTTCCCCCATTCAGACATCTCCATGGCCATGTGTCTCCTACAACTACAGCTAGCAGATGTTTCCAAGTCTGCTGGCTGCACTCCCAGGCTGCAATGGCAGTGTCTCCCTGCATTGACAGGCACTGTCTGTGAACTCCTTGGCCAAACTCTGAGAAAAATAAGTTTGTGCCTACAGAGAAAATCAGTTTCATGTACTGTGTATTTCATCTTTGAGCCATCATTTTTTGTCGTGTTATAGGCCAGCTAGAACAAACAAGCTTT
Organism: Coracias cyanogaster; assembly: GCA_033124195.1. Lineage (NCBI taxonomy): Eukaryota > Metazoa > Chordata > Aves > Coraciiformes > Coraciidae > Coracias > Coracias cyanogaster. The sequence continues at coordinate 6,058 of JAVSBS010014060.1, forward strand.
ATTTTTCCAAAGCCAGAGGCCAAGGACCATAAGGCTCAGAGCTGATCCAACTGCAAATACTTTTACAACTTCTTTGAGCATCAGGAAATCCAATCTCATGCTGCTTCTTAGTTTCAGAAGCAATCATGCAACATCTAAGCTTTTGTAACACAGCATCCATTCTTCAGAATTGTCTCTCAAGTTTCTTTGAGAATCAAATTCTTATTCAGATATTGACTTGTGACTTCAAAAGTAAATTGAATTTGTCAGGCCTTGTATGTCTCAAGAAGATGTATTTTCCTCTTCTCTTCCTGGCCACTATTGATTCTGTCTGTTGAATATCTAATGAGTTTAGTTTTCTTCAAGGATGAGAATCTTTTGCCAACCGTTCTTCCCCTTTGCATTCAAGATTTTCAGATCTTACATGTGGATCAAGAGGTCACATCGCACTCCTTTCTCCTGCAAGAGTGAAGCATGTGCTTTATCAGAGGGAGATCAGAATGTTCCTGATTTAACAGGAGGCTGGAGTTCCTGGTGACTTATGCATTTCAGAAGTCCTGGAAGAAAGTGGAACATTCTTCAGGTGGAATAGATTTAGTTGCAGAGGAAGGCTCCTAGAGAAGTGCATAGGGTTAACCAGGTCTTTTCGACATGCTGTGAGCATCAACACCACAGAACAGTAAGATCTATTGTACAGCAGACCAAAAGCTGGTAAAATCAAAATGTGTTATGAGGGGAGAAAAAAAAAGGCAAGAGAAAGCTTGTGGAAGAGATAACATATCAGACCAAGCAATGCACTGCTTCACATGCTGGGCTATCAGCTGTGACAATAAGTATGAAAATCTTCAGCCACAGAAAGCTGGGGTACAGATGCTCAGCTTGCCCTCAGAAGTGGCCCATGCTCCTGGCAGTCTGGTCATGGAAAAGGGAGGAGTATTCTTTACTTAAATCTGCTGGATCTTTGAAGCCTAATTGCAAGGGCAGGACACACTCACTCTGTACCTGGTCCCAGTTCTCACTCCTAGTCAGCATGTTGTGGTATGGTCTATCCAACCTCTTGTCTCTGGCTGCATTCAAAACCTACATACATCTGAGGGAAGCAGCAGTGCTCAGGGCTCTGGTTGCTGCCAGTGAAGCCCCTGGGAGTTGCCTCAGCTTTCTGAGGGACAGAGTGTGCTGGCTGTATCTGATGGGAAAAGCCATTCACCAGTACAGCTACATTTATTAGAAAATATTGTCCTGCTGGATAACCCTGTCTTACCTGGGAGGTCCCTCTCTGGACAAGAATAGTTCTCTGCATGGGTTCAATGAGGGCTTTTCAGTTAAATGAGCTTCTCATCTAACGTTTGCTCCCATGCAGGGATCTCCTTCCTTTCAACTGAGTTGCTTCTTTTGGAACTGTAGCCTCTGTTATTTACTGGAGTTCTGGAGCTGACAGCTCGTGCCCAACCTGTGACAACTCCATGAGATGAAAGCAAACTCCAGGAGTGAGAGGAGCTGTCAGTGATCCATGTGGAGAAGGGCCCAGCTCTTTGCTTCACTACTCTCTTTTATAGTTCTACCTTGTTCAGCCTTCATACTTGACTGTACTTGGGCCAGGACAGCTGACTTGGAAGAGAGATTCACTGTGATAAGGGAATTCCAGGGATTACGCATCCCTGAAAAGGAGGCCAGTGAAAGCCAGTCAGATCATGTCTGCTGCTCCCAGTAGTGCCTGTTCTTCTCTCCCATAGTCTCATAGCTACACATCTTCTTTCTGTCAAGACACAGTGAGGATTAACCTGGACTTTCCTTCCCAGATGTGGAGTGTGCCAATGTGGCAGGCACCTCGGCACTTCAGACTGTTGCATCTGCCCTTCCCACTTTGCTGTTTCCATAAGGTCCAGTCTTGCAGATGACATGCCCTTTAAAACTGAAGCACGTGTTTTGGTGTTTTCTTTAAGAGTTAGAGAATGTTTGCTTTAGCTGATAAAAGCTAATTAAGCCGATGTAAGAATCAGGATGATGAAGCCTTTGTACATATATCATGGTGAGATCACGTGACTGACTTGGGAGTGCTTATAATGTCTCCTATCTGGGGGTCGTCCTTGTGACCTTCACCCTCAGCAGTTTGGGTCTTTGCATGCTGGATCTTGTTCTTTGGGACCACTCATCTCTTTGGCTGTTGGATTCTGAGCTTCCTGAACACATTATCCTCTGTTCTGCAGAGAAGGGGGTGGTGTTTGGCTCACCGCTGACAGAAGAAGGTATTGCACAGGTTTCCCAGCTGATTGAGTATCTGCACAAAAGTAAGTAACTGCCTTGCTGTCTTCCTATTCCAAGGGGTATCAGTCTGGCCCATCTCAGGTCTGTGGTGCAGACAGAGTGTGAAGCTCTGAGCGCTCCAGCAGCAGGAGTTTGAGGCTGCAGTAGGCAACTTTACTCCAGAATTGCCTAGTAGATATGTTAGTCTCTTTCCTTCTGTGAGTGGGCTTTTTCTACTGATGGGAGCCAGCTTGAAGTCATATCTCTGAATGCAGTTCACTGAGGTTTGCTGTCAAGCTCTGGAAAGGGAACTGCTTTAGTAAGAAGGTGGGAATCAGTCTTTGATTAATCAGTGGCCTTTTTTGTCCCCTCTGCCAAGCAGATCTAAGAGCAGAAGGCTTGTTTCGAGTGCCAGGCAACAGCATCAGGCAACAGATCCTAAAGGACGCTCTGAACAGTGGTACAGATATTGACCTGGACTCTGGGGAGTTTCATTCCAACGATGTGGCCACCCTGCTTAAAATGTTCCTGGGTGAATTACCAGAGCCACTGCTGACACACAAACACTTCCATGCCCACCTCAAAATTGCAGGTGAGTGAGCAGCAAGAGACGGTGAGGAGCAGAGGGAGTAGAACTATCCTCATAGAAAGCTGGCAATTGTACAGAGCTGCACACTGGGCTGTGGAAGTGTAATCCTTAAAGGCAGGGTAAGAAGGAATCTTCCTGCCATCTCAGCCTAATTGTGGAAAGACTAGAGCTGAAAAACCTAAGGAATCAGACCAAGTCTGTCTAGCCCAGTCTTCTCTCTTCAGCAACAGATACCTACAGAGTAGAGCCCACATTGGTAACCTGGTTTCCACCCATTTTTAAGTCGGGGGGGTCTCCTGAGCAAGATGTGTTTTCTATGTACTTAAGACCTGTTACTGTTTCTCCATCTTGCCTTCAACCCATCATAGCTCTTAGCAACTGTGTTGTTCCATGGGAGGAGTACCATAGATTCCCACATCAGGTAAGGAGATTGGGAGCTGGGGGAAGAGAGATGGAGGGTGAGGAGCTGTGTTTGGAGGAGATCTGCATAGGAAGAGGGAAAGGTAACTGGTTGCAATCAGCCTGCTGTTAGGGAAAGTGATGCATGTCCTTTACATTTCTGCCTTGTGATTTGGCAGACTTGATGCTGTTTGATGAGAAGGGGAATAAGACCAGCACTCCAGACAAAGAGCGCCAAATTGAAGCCCTCCAGCTGCTGTTTTTGATCCTTCCCGCACCCAACCGAAGTCTGCTCAAACTGCTGCTGGACTTGCTCTACCAGACTGCCAAGAAGCAGGACAAGAACAAGATGTCTGCCCACAATCTTGCCCTCATGTTTGCACCCCACATCCTATGGCCCAGAAATGTGAGCAATACCTCGATATGTGTGGGTGGGATATTGAGAGGTAGGAAGCAGAGGTTTGGCATGCCTACAGGGGAAGGACCAAGATGGGAAGGTTAAGTATTGACACAATGAGGATCAGAGGATGAAATGGTGAGGTGGATCTTCCTGGCAGGACACAGTCCTAGTGTTCAGGCAAGACCTGCCCTAGGTCTCATTTGCAACTGATGCTTCATGTTTTTCAGTAAAATTGAAAGCACAGCACAGTCCTGCTTCTTTTAAGAAAATGACAACTCCAGACAAACCTTGCAGATCTCTCTGCAAGGTCTCTTGTGTTGCTGGCGAACTATTTGGCCCCAGAGTTGTCTAGTTTTTCTCCGCTCAGAGCAGCTTTGGCTCTATGAGTTCTTCTTGGTGTGCTGTGAGCTCTGCTTGCCTGTGTCCTCAAAGCAGGTCTCTTGCTGAGACCCTTCCTCTTCCCCTTCTAACTGCTGTGCCTTTGGCTGTGTCCCCTTGCCAGGTGACAGCAAATGACCTTCAGGAGAATATCACAAAGCTAAACAATGGAGTGACCTTCATGATCAAACACTCTCAGAAGCTCTTCAAGGTAAGTGCACTTTGGGGTCTTGCTCTCCCTGGCCATTCAGCAGGAGACTGAAGGCCCCTTGTCCAGACAGATCCCAAGGGTCAAATGTATATTCTGGGCGCTCTCATCCTCGGTAGGAGAAGGAGGATTTCTACAAGAAACTGTTCCTTTAGTGTCTAGGGAGGAGGTCTTTGCTGGGCAGACAGCCCAAGGGGAGGAGGGCAGCCCCAGCCCTGGAGGTGGCTTTGTGCCTGGGCAGGTCAGAAGCGTGGTGCAGTGTAACACCACCCTCTGCTGGACACCAGCACCCGATGCCCAGCCGGGAAACCTGCTTCCTGAGGGCAGGTAGCAGCTTGGTTCCCCTCGGGTTTTGGCAGAGTAAGGAAACTGAAGGGGCTTGTCCTGGGTGAGTGCTGCCCAGAGCTGAATCTCTAGCAGGTCGTTTTGTGGTGAACTTTTCTGCAACTGGTAGTCAACCCACTGCTGTTGAGGTCATAGCCTGCAGTCTTGGCTTCTGTCTAGCTCAGAGGGGGATGATGTGGTAGGACAGTAAGGAGTGGGGGGCTTTCTGCAGCTTCCTCCAAGGAAGTGTTTCTGCAACAGGCGGCCTCTTGGCTTCTGAGGACTTTCCTCATTGCTATAGGTATGTGCTCTCTGCAAAGAGGTCTCCTATAGAAAGTTTCCCTTCTGCCCTCTTTATCACGCCCTTGTTTGGCCAGCTCAGAGCTGGCAGAATTTCTTGGGAAAAGTTCCTGTGGAACCCTGCTCTTACTCTGTGTTCCACTTGTGCTAGTGGCCTGCATAGAAAGGAAACTGTGAACAAGGACTGCTCTGGGGACATGAAATCCCATTGCTTTGTCTGCCCTAAATGGCTGAGTCTTGATGGAAGTGGCTTGTGTGGTGTTGCTGAAGAGCAGCTCTTGCTGGGGCCACTCTTGCCCCAGGACCAAACATACTAACCATACGTTTGGCCTTTGCTCATCATCACAGGCCCCAGCGTACATCCGGGAGTGTGCCAGGCTGCACTATCTAGGATCCAGAGCCCACACATCAAAGGTAAGGCCAGCAAATGCAGCGCCTGCCCCCCATGAAAGGGCAGAGGCTGTGATACTATGAGGGCATCCTTGTGAAAGAAGCTGAAAACAAACCAAGGTGTGAAAGAAGGTCTATCAGAGAGCAGGAGTGAGGGAACCATATGGCATGGTAGCGCAGGCAGCTGCATTAGGGAAATTGGGCAGAGTTGAAGCATCTGTTAATCAAAAGCACAGGGAAAGCTACCAGCCCCTGCTTAGCAGCAAGCCTGCTCCCTGCGCCCAGTACATGCAGCACCTGCTCCTTCATGGGTCTGTGCCTTCCAAACAGACAGACGTGCCTGCTCCTGTGCCCAGGCTGTCTGGAAGAGGGGCTGGGATGAAAGCTACTTGCACCACTGGGACAAGATTTGTCAGTGTCTTCCTGGCAAATGCTTCGCTGCCTCATACAGCTGCAGAAAAGCAAAGATGCATTTCAAGGAGCTGCACTGACCCTTCTCAAGCCTGGAAGGGCTTCTGCAGCTGGCATCCAGGAGGGGAGAGGAGAAGCAATGGGGTCACCTTTGTATTGCTGTCACCTCTTCCTGGCACAGGGCCTGCTGGTGCAGTGCTGCTGCAGAGGGGTAGGGAAAACACAGCTCTGTGCATTCACGGGGGTTGAGGCAGCTCGTGAGACTCTTCCCAGTCTGGCTCAGATGGGTGGCTCATTTGGATTAAAGCATGGCAAGCAACTGCCATCTCCGCTTTCCCAGGATGACCTGGATTTGCTGACATCTTCTGGCTCCAAGGAGCTGCAGCCCCTCAAGTCTCAGAAGCGAAGCCGGCTGGACACTTGCCATCAGGAGGAGACCCAGCAGCGCACAGAGGAGGCACTGAAGGAGCTCTTCCGCCATGTCCACAATATGCCTGACTCTGCAAAGAAGAAGAAGCTTATCCGGCAGGTAGTGTGGGGAGGAAAAAAATCTTTGGGGTGTGCTTGTCAGTACAATTCTGGGCATTGGACTAAAGGCAGGACCTTCTTGATAGCTGCTCCTAATCCTGGGCAGGCTGAGGAGAGTGGGCTTTGGGCTGTGTAAGGGACAGAGCTGTAAGAAGGCAGGGGAGGAAACCACCTATCCTTGATGTGGCTGACTGTGGAGCTTGCTGCACCAAACTCTGATTTGAGCTCTGTTTTCCAAGCCAGGGACTTGTCAGCCAGCAGTTCCCCAGTCCTGATCATAGTCTTCTTGAGCTTCCTCCCTCAGAAAGGGAAAAGTCTTGTCCTCTCTTGCCTGCACAGAGTGGACAAACTGGTCTCCTCTCAGTCTGGTGAGCATTCTCAGCCAGGCTGCAGCTTCAGAAAAACTGGTCAGCACCAGTCCTGACTGCCAGCCTCCACCTGCTGCCCAGCCCCCTTTCTGCTCCAACACTTGCTGCTTTTGGCCAATCTGGTAGCCAGCACAAAGCAGCCTCTCACCCAGGCTCCCTATAATCCTGGATGGGGGATGTGGCCTTCCTCTGCTTTCTTCTCCCTGCATCTTTGAGCTGCTCCTCCATTTTTGGAGCGTGGAAGAGACAAACTGAGTTCTAGGTAGAGCAGCACACAGCAGCAATGGACGGGTGTCACTGTAACAGCAGCTGTGCTAACATAACTGCCCTCCTGTTTTCTCCTAGTTTAATAAGCATTCTGCAGCTCTCACTCCTGGCTCTGATGTACCCACATCCCCAGCACCACGACGCACCCGCTCGCGCTCCTTCAGCGGCCTCATTAAGGTAAAGACAGCTGCTGACCCATGCTCTCTGCTGTGAATTTCTGATGTTGCTCTCTGCTTCTATCTTGCCCTGGCTTGAATGGGCCCTCAAAGGGTAGGGACTGTTCGAAGTATTGGCTGCCAAAGAACACAGATCCACTGAGGACAGAAAAGGCAGCACAGTGACAATAAGCCTTGTTAGTGTAAATTGTAATTATCCATGAAACACATGGCTGTAGGATCTATGCATCTTTCTGAAGGATTGGTTGCTTCCCAAAATGAGATGGGGACTGACAGGGCACTGGTTATGTAGTCCAGCCTGTTAGCACAAGTGTTAGCGTGCTGTGGGCTGCCCCACAGCAGCATGTAACTGCTTCTGACAGGCTGGGCTCCCAGTCAGGCCTCAGCTCACCTCCCAAACCCCTTACAGTCAGGCAGGCTTAGCATAGTGGCATGGTATTTCAGGTGGTTCTGCTTTGCAGTCTTTATCCCAGCTTGGCTTCCTTTTTTCTTTCCACTTTCTTTTTCACTTTGCACTCTAAGCACTAGCCAACAACACTTTCTTCTTACGGCAGCGGAAAGTTTTGGGAACCCCAGTTATCCTGGAGAGGAAGAGCAGGGATGCCACACCGGAGCCTGAGTGTGTCAGCAAAGAGAATGTCCACCTGGTAAGAGCTGCTCCCAGCACTGCTGAAGCTGCTGGTAGGGGAGCCTGTGAAGGTGCGAATTTGAGTGCAACTTGGGCACGATTTCAGCAATCCCTGGGAACTGCTTGCTGTTTGCTGCTCAAGAGAAGGATTCCAAGTTTCTTCTGTATGATCAGATAAGGTCTTAGGAAGCTGCTGTGAGGAGACCAGAGCAGAGGGCAAGGGCAGCATCAGGACAGGGGTGACAGCACAGGGCCTCCACTCCAGTCTGGTCCCTCTAGCTGTGTTCCTGCTCTGGGGCATTTACTTGTGCCCCCTTCCCTCTCTCCTATCCTCCTTCAGAAATTTTACAGAGCCTGCTGTATGTAGGTAGTAGCTGTCCCATGGCCCAGACAAACCAAGTGTGGATTTGGGTGGTAGCTGCTCTCTGGTGGTACAGGCAGTTCCCAGGGAAGGCTGTGGATGCTACTTCATTCCCCAGCCCTCTACTCCTATTTCTCTCTCTTATCCAGTTACAGAAATGTGGATCTCCAGCTCACATGTCCCAGACAAAGCTGAAATCTTTGGCAGATCGGAAAGAGGTGAGACACATGCCCATTCTCATTCCTGTGGGGAACCTGGGCTACTAGGCTCTGAGACCTGCAGGGTGATGACATGCACACAAGGCTCTGTGAGAGCTGTGGTCCCCTGGCTTGTAGCAGCCTGCTCCATGCCAAGCTGCAGGCAGTTGACATGCTAGAAGTTGGGCCTTGAAGGGTTTCACCTGGGCAGGTGTGTACAGCCCTTCTACCTGTGAGCTGGCAGGCGGGCTGTCAGGGACACAGAGGGAAGCTGACAGCACAGGGTAGTGCTAATGGCCAGTCAGGAAAGCAGTGGGACAAGAGGTTGGTGCAGCCCACGACTGACTGCTGTGTTTGTCCCCGTCTGCTCACTGCCTCTAGTGCTCTGCTTCGGTAAAAGGTTTGGGAGGCAGTCTCCCGGGGAGAGTCCTTGCAGGTGAAGGACAGCACATCAACCTTTTCTTGCAAGGCATTCTGTGTCTCAGGCATTCAATTGCTCTAATTCTCTACTCCAGGAATCCTGTAGACGTGTGCGAGGCCACCTGGTTTCCAAAGATTCGTCATCCCTCTGAACCACCTCGCACCAGTGCATGGGTAGGGAATGCCCAGCCTCGCAAGCTGTGAATAATGTGCTGCACTGAGAGGGGAGAGCTGCAGGTTCACGGCAACCCTCACCAACAGAGCAGCACTCTTGAAACTGGACCTTTGCAAAGACTGCAGGGACTTGTTTCTTTCTGTATATAAATTATATTTCATTGTACTATGGGACAAACCACTATCTAACCAAAACTTGTGCAGCATGTCTGACCTTTTGGCTCTGGGAAGAGCTGGAGCGCTTGCTTACAGGGAGAGCCCTGTGCATTGTGGGGTCCTGTGTGCGCTCCCAGCTTTCTCTGCGATGTTGCTAAGCAGTATTTGTTTGCTTTTTTTGCTCTGAGCTTTTAACACCTTGGCTTGTTTTTGTTCCCTCCCCTCTCTGAGCAGCAAGAACGATGGACTCCAACATTTACCCGCATCTTGCCAAGCTGACCTTGCCTCCAGTCCTCCTCTGAAGCCATGCCCTCCTCTGCTTCCTCTGGGCTCTGTTTTGCCTTTCTGTCCCCAAAGGGCTGAGGCTCTACATGCCATCATTTCAAGTGGGGCCAAGGGAAAGCAGCTTCTAACTTCACCCTGCTGTTTTAGCTTGAGCTGGAGGCAGCCTTAGCTCGCTACCTTTGTGTTTCTGTGGCACAGCGATGCTGCTGGGCTCTGCCTGGTGAGCAAGGAGCATCTCCACTTTGTATTCCCCCAGAGAGACTGAGCTGAGCAGGGCAGGAGGCTGCCTGGGGCAGGACAGCCCAGCCTTTGGAAGCTGGGGCGTCTGGGATGGGCAGAGTCTGGTGGCTGTTTGTGCAGCATAGGAACAGTATGAGAGGTGAGTGAGGGCTCTGACCATTTGTGATCTGTTGCAAATGGTGTCAAAAGCTTTGGCTTAAGAAATCCGGATGGCTGGTCAGGCAACTGGCTGATTAGTTATTAAACTGAGGGAAAGGGCTGAAGGTGGATTCAGCTCTTTGGCCTGAGCTGCAGAAATGAGATGAAACCATCTAGATACAGGATAAACCCCGATCACAGCTGGCCAGTGTCAGCTGTCTTGTTAAGCTAAAATGCTCCAGCAAGCTAATCTTGCCAAGTACCTGTCTGCAAGCACTCTGAGGTAGGAAATACACAGGGTCACTACTGAGAAATAAAGATTTAATCAGCTGGGGAACCATCTAAACACTTCTCGGCCCTTCTTGGCAGAGCAAATAATCTCTGGAATCCAATTATAATTGTCTTCTAATCTTTAAGAACCAGCAGCCGGCAGGAGTTAGAGCTCTGTCCTTGACAGCTTTCTGAGACAACTGGTGACTGGAGGTGTGAATACTAGGATGTGAGCAGGGAGTTCAGACTGACTGGCTAGAGCTGTCAAAACAGGGCATCAGAGCACTGTGCTGTTTAGCTGGAATTCGTCACCTTTTTTTTTTACTTTGGGGTTTTTGTATTTTTTTTGGAGATACAAAGCTATGTGCCTCATGCTGCTCTGTCCAAAGGGGGATGTTCCTGCTGCTTTAGTGAGGGTGCCTGTCCCCAGTCTGACCCCCAATTGAAGGAGATGCCTTGAAAATGTAGGAGGTAGTGGGACTGTAGATGTGTGAGCTGGGAGTTGCTGGTGTTAGGAGCCTCTGTCACAGCAAAGAGTGAGCTCTGGTTCTTCAGGGACCGGGCTGGCGAGGGTGCTGTGAGAAAGGGCAGAGGCTGTTTGCTGTGGTAGTAGTATGTGCTTTTTGGATGTGTCTGTTATCATTCCCTCTGGAGGCTGAAGCAGTCACTGTGTGTTTTGCTGACTGCACTTCTACCCTGCCCCTGCAGTCCAGAGACCTGGGGATCTTGGCTTTGCCTTTTCAACAGAGGTAAGGCAGAGCTGAAGGTCTAGTGGCAGCACAGGGAAAGCTAGGTCTGGTCCTGATACCTCTGCTCTTACTTGCTTTGGGGGCAGTTGCTGGGTGAAGCATTTGTTCATTCCATCTCTCCTCTTCCCATTTCCCTTAGCTTACTTGGGCATATATCTCTGTATGGGTGTCTGCTTGGCAAGGCAATCTTGTTCCCAAGACTGAATACACTGCTCCAGTATAGACAAAAGGAATGTAACTCTTCTCTCCACTGTCCACTCTTACTGATGGCTTTAGCTCAGGGACTCTGTCTGGCTTCTGGCACAGCTGAAATTTGCTTAGCTCTAAGAAAAATTATCTATGGGGCATCAGCCCAGTGTTCTGCATGTCTCGGATGCCTTTCCTACCAAGGGGGTGGTTGTGGTCTCCAGACAGGATGGTTCCAGGAGGGGTTTGGTGCCCTGGGCTTTAGCCCGTGGTGCTGTCCTCCCTATGCTGAGGATGGTGGTTGCTAATGGATTTGGCCTCTAGGACCCTTGGCTGTTGTAGTCCAATGTGTTCACACTGTCTCACAGGCACCAGGGAGTTTCAGTTATGCTTGGATGTCTCATTTGTCTGCCCTGTGCAATGACTCACAAGGATGCTTCCTCCCAGAGCAGCCGCTAACGATAGACCCCCAGAGTCTATCATTTGCAAAGTGTTTTTAATCTTTGTCCTTATTTATATATGCTATGTATGTACTGTTTCAGACTGTTGCCTTTCTGTGTGTTCATGTGAAAACCCCATATTTAATGCTTTTATTTTTAATGGTTTTGCTCAGTGGCTTAATCAGTTTCATTGGGACAGTGAAGACCTTGTGGTGCATCCACTTTCAAAAGGAAGGAAATGTCTGCTCAGAACCCCAGAGTTCCACCCTGAAATGTGGGGGTGCCTGGGGAGGTGCTGCCCCGGCACCGGCCTCCTGTGGCACTAGGGCTTGTTCCCTCTGCTGGATCATAGGGTGATGCAGGGTGCCCAGACGAGCTGTCTTTCCTTGGAGGTATGAAGTTGGACCTCTTCCTGCCTTCCCCCTGCTGTCATCCAGGGTGATGGGAAATCAGGTTTACAAAGAACACTTTATATAAATAATGGATCAAATGAATACATTTCTCTCTGCAGAACCATTCTTTTCTTGCCACTCTTGGCTGCTGAGGGAGGATGGTTTCTGCTTGCATTTTCTTTTCCGCCTTCTTAATAATGGCGTCTCAGATTTTATGCAGATTATTTCCCTGTGAAGTTATTCCACGTTTGAAATGCCCTGGGCTTGCCTGCCATGGCTCAGACACTCATTAACATCCTCGCCATGCAATTGAAAAACAAGCAGGAGAAGAAAGTGATGTGGTATGTTTGAAATCAGCACTGCTTTCCTGCAGGGTGAGCTTCAAGCCGGCCCTGTTCTCCTCTGGGGCTACAGTTGAGTGCCATGGGACTGGTGCATCCCATCTCCCTGGAGCTTGGGGACCGTGAGGGTGTAGGCCTCTGTGCACATGAAAGTGGCCATGAAAGTCCAGAGAGACATTGCTCTTCTTGAAAATGCTGAACAAAGGAATGCAAAAACTCACAATAGCTTTTTTTGAATACTGCAAACCCAAATATCACCTCCTGGATAAGCTGTGATTCAAAGCAACAGCTTTATATGGCTTACATCATTTTAAAAATTAAGTTTTTAGCCCCTGAAGGCACAACCCGAGCACTTGAGCTTGGCTGCAAGTGAAAGGGCAGCAGTCATTGGACCAAACAGTGGGTGAAGGTACGTATTTAGAGGGGATGGCTCAGGTCTCAGCGTGTTTGCTTTGCCTGTTGGTATTCCTGCGCAGCAGTGGCGTTACAAAGCAAACAAGCGGCCCTCATCCTTCATTTCATTAAACAGTTTTTGTCTCAAATTGCACAGCACAGACTTGCAAATAAGTTCTGCAGAGCGTCACTGCTATCTAAATCAATTTTTGCAAGTTGTCTTGATTTTTTTTTTTTTTTTACTGTTCTGCCCTGTTTCGGAGTTGAAAAGATCTTTTTTGTCTCTTAAATTATCATGTGTGGCTGGGAGCTGTCATGCTGCTGCTGCATCTCACTGCCTAGGGCAACAGTGTAGACAAAAAACATGAGTACTGCTAGTGATAGATGTTGGCACCAGCCAGACCAGTTATCAGGCTTTACAATCTCATTGGCTTGAATTAACTAATATTTTTTCATGGAATGAATAAATTACCATGTTTAGTTCTGTTTGCTTATCCCGCAGCAAGTGTTTTGTGCTGAAGCTCATCAGTTGTGCAGACACGTAGATGCCAAAATCTCTATGCTGGGTCCCACACTCACTTTCCATTTGTGGTGTGGACCAGACTGGGATCTCTGCTGGCACAAGCTCTTCAGCCCCATCCTGCCTAGCCCAGCTTTGTTCCTGGGAAGTGCCCACACATGAGGAATGGGATGGGCTTGTTTCTGGGCTCCTTTGTCTTGATGCAAGAAGAAGATGTCCCCAGCTGTACATCACAGAGTGAACTTCAGGTACTTCCCAGCATCAGCCTTGGAGATACTGATTTCAGTCCCAGTCAGGAGGAGCAGAGCTTTCCTTTCACTGCTGAGTCCCAACTGGAGTGGATGTTACTGTGCTTCCCTCCTCAGTCCCACCTCTCCTGGGTCAATCCGGGCTCCTCTCCCAGGCTAAACCAGCATCCCCTGCTTTGTTGCTGGATCCCTCCAGTGGCAGGACCAGTGGCACCCTCCTATGGGGTGCCTTACATGATTTTAAGCCTGGCTTCTTTTGCACTGGAGAGAACTGGGTCCCACTTCACACTTTTTGCTTCTGGCTGAAGAACCTGGGCTGCTGGGGCTGAGAATGGGGATGAATGGAGATGCAAACCCACCTTGGCCATTGTGGCTGTGTGTAACTGGGTGTGTGCACAGGTCTATGATATGGGGATGTCTGTGTTGGTGTGAGATTGCTTTAGGGTTTATTTCTTCCAACCTTCTTGCTTAGAAAGCCTGAGCCTTGCTTCCATGGGGAGAAGGACCTCAGCAACCTCCTGCACAAAAGCCTCTGGCTCCATTGTGCCTTACCAAGGCCATTCTGCAGTGGCAGCGCAAGAGGGGGCTGGCAGCACAGATGTGCTGGGAGGAAGGTTTGGAGATGCCTGGTTCTTCATCCCCAGCTGCCTCTGGGGAATGGAGGGGGTAGGAAGCTGGGGCTGTATGTTAAGTGAATAAGAACACAGAGCACAGAGAGGGCTGAGGGAAGAGGCTGAGGAGGGATGTCCTCTTACAAAGGGCAAAAATCAGCTCTGCAGGTACCCCATAGCATGGTCCTCCAGCTCCAGTGAGAGTCCCTGCCCACATCTGGGGCTGACCAGAGCTGTGAAAGGCGAGCTAAACCCTTGCCAACTCCTTTTCATGTTATTTTTGGCTAGTGCCATCCTCTTGCCATTCTTCAGAGCTAGACCCTTGTAGCCAGCCACTCAGGCTGGTGCCTCTGGGCTTGCTGCTCCTTTATGCAGTACCTGCATCCTGAAAGTACCCTCTACAGTGTGGGAATTCAGGTCATGGAGGGCAAAGTAGGGCTGGCACCAGCTCGTCTCTCCCACATTGTGCAGAATCTCACTTTCTTCCAGCCTCTAGTAGCTTGTAACTCTGTGAGGACTGGGGGAGGAAGAGTGAGGACACAGAGACACGTTCTCACAACTGTGGGACCAGCACAGTGCAGAAAGGCTGCCTGCGACTGCGGAAGTACAATGAGCCCAAGCAAGCACGCAGGTTATTGATTACATCCCAGCATGGGGCAGGCTGCCAGCTAGCTGTAAATAGGGAGCAGAGGCAACCTTGTCTGCAGCCTGGGCATCTTCATTAACGAAATCAGTACTGAGCTTCTGCCTCCCTCATCCATCAGGCTGAAACGCTCATTTTCCAGGTTGAATGGTTTCCCAGCTCAAGGGTGACAGTGTAATGGGAATTGCAATAAGTGAAAGGGGTCAGTGGGAACAAGCCCTGTACCTCTAGAAACAAAGCCTGATGTCTCTGCTCAGTCCATGGCCAGGGCCATCAGCTGACTCCTGAAAACCCACCTGCTCCTACTGGGAAGCAGAGAGGAGCTGCAGTTTATGGCACCGTGGAGAAATATGTTGGATGCGCTTGGCAACAGCAAATGGAAAGTTAGTCTATTAAACAGTAAATTATCCCTCCAATGCATTTTCATTGAGGAGGGTTAATGAGTGGCTCCAGGCAGAGCGAGCAGGGAAGAGCGTGTGTGTATGCGCAGCGTGGATGTGGAACAATTGCTACATCTGGGGACCCCTGATCCCATACTGCACCAACAATAGCCTTTCCATGTGCGAGGCATTTCACGAACACCTCCTCCCGTGTGGTTTATTCAAACCAGCTTGTGTTGTGCTGCAGAGCTTCTGGGTTGGTGTGTCCAGCTGCACTAGGAACAGCATTTCCCTATCTGTGTCTGGGCTGCTTGGCACAAATGTTTTCCTCGTGGGCTAGAGCTGCTTTTGCGAACCCAGGGTGCAGGGCATGGCTCCTCTCCTCAGCTTTGCCATGAAGGAGGGATGCAGTGTCTTGCAGACTGTCCCCTTCCTGCTATTCTGCAATTGTTCAGGGCAGTGGGACAGGTTGGGCTCCCCCTGCTTGGACAGTCCCTGTTGTGAGAGGCTCAGGACAAATCCACCTGCTTGGGAGCCTCAGTATCTCCCACATCATCCCGGAGGACCTGATGGCTGCTATTCCCTTCACTTGGTCCCAGTGGTAAGGTCCCCAGGCAGCAGAGGTGCCTACCTCTCCTGCAGCCAGTGGGGCCGCATTCACAGACTGATGCTGGCTGTCTTTGCAGGGCAATGCTGGCAGTGTTTGTAGGGTGATGCTGACAGTTTGCAGGGTGATGCTTTTGCTCTTGGACGCTGAGGTAGGGCTTATCCCTGGAGTGATGCCAGAAAAAGCACATCCCAGGCCTGCCTCCTGCTGCTAACCCAGTGGGATTTACTGTGATCCTGGCTGCCCACACCACTCCGTAATAGACTCATCAAGGATGTTGTCACGCTGCAGGAGCCCAACAGGTGCCCTAACAAGGCTGACATGCTGGCCCGCTCCCACACAATGCCTCATTCTCCAAAGCCAAGCAAGAAAAAGGCAGCCTGGCCTCCAAGCACAAGCCAAGCTGTCCCAGTGTGACATGTGGCCCTGGTCAGCAGCAGGGCAGCCTGGCAGCCCGCCCTGCTTGGGGTCTCTGGGGGACGCTGCACAGCCGGAGGTCACGGCCACTCTGCTCCCCACACATCTCCAACGGGGTTTTGTGGCCACTGCTCCCAAACCAGGTGTGTTTCAGTGATGCTGCTGGTGGGAGGAAAGGTTCAAAGCACAGCCCTGGTGAAAGGGAAGCCACATGCTGCCCTAGGCAAGGGAGCTGGAGCGGGCACCGTACATGCAAGCTATTCGTTGCCTGTGTTTTAAACACTTCTTCTCTGCACCAGTGCATGGTCCTACCCGGAGAAGGGCTGAGCAGTGCTGCAGACTAGTGACAGCTGTGGTGCTGCTTGGAAGCACAAAGTGCTGTAGCAAGCATGGGCTTGGACATGCTGCCTCCTCCCCTGTGCAACCAGGCATGGGGTGCAGCAGTGCAGCTCGGCTGACTTGAAGCCCAGGCGTGCTGGAAGGTGCCATCAGCTGCCGGCAGCTCCAGCCTGGACCCAGCACCAGCCCAGACGGCAGGAGAGCTAACAGGGCGGGCTGCGGCCCATCCCGGGGTGGGTGGAAATGCCGGGATGCTGCTGTGGGGCATTTGGCTTAAAACTGGCAGCAATTTTTGTTTGAAGCTTTGTAGCTGCTTCACATCTCTTTGCACGACAGGTCTGGCGCTACCCTGGAACCCTTCCCCGGGTCTTCCCATGAAAATTCCTCTCCTGCAAAAAAAGCTTCTGCTTCGTTTTAACCAAACCCAGAGCCCATAGACGATCCAGATGGTCTCTCTCTCTATCAAGCAGTTTGGCCCAAATCCCGGTGGCAGACGGCAGGACCAGGCCTCCCCCAATAACGAAAAGTTTGGGTTTAATTTTTCTCTCTGCTCCTCATCCATATTCAGAGGCACCCTGGGCCTTTCCTGGGCAGAATGTTCTCTCCAAGGCTCGCATCACCCCATGCAGAGTGCCTGGCAACTTGGGATCTCCCAAATGCATCAGGACCTGAGGGGTGGCAGGGGAGTCTCAGCACATGACCTGTCCCCCTGCCCGGCTGTCCTGCCTCGCTGGTCTTGCTCGACCCTTGCTGCGTTGTCAGCCCTGGAAAGGGGATTGCTTTTGCAACCAGGCCAGCTGCCCAGCTCAGTGGGATGTTGTGTGGTGCCAGGGCACTGGGCGCTGGCTGCGTGGCAGGTGGTGTCATGAAGCTCACACAGGAGAGCAGGAGTCAAGATAGACATGGAAGAAAATGCGGATGTTGGCTTGAAATGGGTTTTTCAGCCTCCCAGTCCTGTACTCCCACTGGAACTGGGGCAGGTGAGAGTGGCCTCCAGAAAGGCCCCCATCAGCTATTCCTTTTGCCAAGACCACAGCCCACGGTAAAGTGACCAGGTCTTCCTGTGGCCAGACACAGAGACACAGAGTCAGAGAGAGCCTATTTATTCTGCAGATCATGAGGATTTGCCTGGGGCAAGTGCCTGCAAAAGGGAGGAAACAAGATCCCTTGTCTTGCTCCTGCCTTCCCACCAGCATCGGAGGTGAAGGGCACGTTAGGAAGACCTGGCTCTGCTCTGCTGGCCACTGGACAAGGGGGTTGCAAGCATCACACTGGTAGCGACCAATTTGGGGAACACCAAGCCGCTAGCAACACCCTTCACCCCCTGAAATTCAGCCAAGGTCTTCAGCACAGGGCCTCTTCAGGTGTCATTGCCACCAGGGTCCCCCTGGGAGCCCCAAGGCAGGTTGCAAGGCCACCTCTGCTGAAGCTGTGCCGGTGAGGGGTCGGCTCTCAGAGTCCTGGGAGGCAGCTCATCTTCCTTGCTGTCAGGGCTGCTGGGTAGCAACAAGGAACAAACCCCTTTCATGCATCTCAGGCACAGCTTCCTCCCGGGACTGAGGCCAGAGGAAGGAGATGTCATGAAAATGCAGACAGATGATGGGAGCCTGCATTCGGGATGGGAAAAGTCTGGTGATCTGGGCCAAGCTGGTGCAACCCTGTGTGTGTGAGGTGGCCCTTGCTGGAGTGAGACCCTGTGCAGACACCTCCCTCTTGCCCTGATTAAGGAGCTTGTGGTGCTCCATATGCAGCAGGCATTGATTTAAGAGCCACTCCTGCCCCTATGACCTGCCACCATCCCTGCAAATATCCTGCAGACAGCAGGGGAAATGGGTTTGTGGTGAGGTGTCTGTGCTCACACACCTCGTCTCTCACTGCTGGAGCGATGCGACAGGCTCCCACCTCCCCTCCTTCCATGGGTGTCCTCTCTAAGGAGGATATTTGCAGCAGTTGCTACCAGCAGCTAGGGCTCTGTTGGGCATCTCAGAATGCCTCTTGCTTTTCTTAAGGACTCAGCGCTTGGAGCCATGGGTGCATGGGTGCCAAGTGCTTTGGGTGTCATAAATAAAAGAAGTGACCAGCTCGCCGGGTTACACCCCCCTAATTTGCATTTGTAGACCTCAGGGAAGAAAATGGAAGGTAATAAAATGAATGCAATGCTCACATTTCTGAGATGTCCACTGTTTGGGGCTCACAGGATTTCTTGACATCACTTTTGTTTTGCATTAAAATAGGTATATTTTGCCTCTTTCCTCCTAGTGTATCAGCCACAAAGACATTTTGGTTACTTTATTTCTTACATAACTCTTTCCCTGGAGCCAGTAAGGACATAGCTAATGCCACAGCCAGGACTTTAGAACTTGCTGTCTGCATGTGGGCCAACGAGCAAAGCAGAGGTCCATCCCCAAGTGCCCCCTACGTGCTGGGGTGCTTGGCCACAAGGTTTCCATGAGCAGACTGGGTACCATGCTGGCTGACCAGTGCCAGCCCACTGTGTGGTACCCGCGGGCTGCCAGGTCCCCGCACGTCGCCTGGGCTCCAGCTGACGGGATGGGGCTCCAGGCTGCCGGGTGGGAGACCGGCCAGGGGTGCCTGTAGCACATCGGGGGATACAAAAGCTTTTGGTACGCCCCGAGGAGAGGCGGGAACGCTCTGCCTGCCGCCGCTCGGTTCGCGGGCTCTTTCTCTGGTCTCTGCCGCACCCTGGGGTCCTTCTGCCCACACGGTCCCCGCTCGCCTTGCTGCACCCCGACATCCAGCTCACGGCGGTGGGGCGGCTGCCCCGCGGGCCAGCCCCGCTGTCCCGACTGGGGGTAACGAGCCGGAGCCACCTTGCCGCCCAGCCGGGGCGGCGCAGAGCCCCGACGGCTCCGGCTGCCGAGGTGGCGGTGCCCTGCCCGGCCAGGACGCTTCCTACCTCCGCCGCCGCCGGTGCCGGCGACGCGGGGAGGGGCGGCGGCGGCGGGGGGGTCCGTCGGGGCGGGCAGGGCGGGAGGGAGGAGCCAGCGCGGAGGCTGTGCCTGGGCTGCGGGACGGGGCGGCAGTGAGGGCTGGCGGGCGGGTGTGCGCCGACGGGGCTCTCGCCCCGGAGCCGAGCCGCGCCGTGCCGCGCCGTGCCGAGCCCCGCACAGCCCCGCTCCCCGGTGATGCGCAGCGGCCCGGCCGCCTAACTCCGGTGCCCGCTGCCATGGCGGCCCCGACCCCCGGGAGGGGGGCGGCGGCGGGTCTCCCGGCAGGGCTGCGGGCCGCTGCCTGGCTGTTGGCGTGCGCCGCGCTCTGCCGGGGCCGCGCCGCCGCCTGCCCGCCGCTCTGCGCCTGCACCGGCACCACGGTGGACTGCCACGGCACGGCCCTCCGCGCCGTGCCCAAGAGCATTCCCCGCGGCACCGAGCGCCTGTGAGTACCGGCGGGCTTTGTCCGGCCGCGGCGGGGGGCGGGCGTGTGCAGGAGCCCGGAGCGGTGCTGGGGCGAGGGCTCGTCCTGGGGCTGCGGGCAAGCGCCGGCGGGGCTGCCTGTGCGAGAGCCCGGCGCGGGGGTGCGTCCGCACGTCTGCCCGGAGTGTGAGCAGCAGCCCGTCCGCGGGTGCGTGTGCAAGAGCCAGCCCGTGGCCTGCGTGTGTGCAACAGCCTGCCGGAGGGGAGTGTGCAAGCGCCCAGCCAAGGGGGATGCATGTGTCTTTCAAGGGGAGTTCTTGCGCAGATGTCTTCGGGGGGAGCATGTGCCGGGGCGAGCCGGCCCAAAAGGTGCGTGTGCAAGAGGCTGGCGGGCTGGGAGCGTCCCGTTCAGTGGCGGGGTTGGGTGTGTGTAAAACTGCCTGTCCAGGGAAAGCGTGTGCCAGAGCCTGTCGGGTGGGTACGTGTGCCTCATCCCCTCCGTGAGGGCGGTGCAGTAGGCTGTCGACGTGGGGAGCAGTGCGTGTGTGTGTGTGTGCGCCCCGCCGGGGCAGGGTGCATGTGCAACTCTTCGTCTGTGGGAGGGGTGTGCGAGGGGTCCAGCATGTGCAAGAGCCCGCCTGTGTCGGTGTGTGTGCAAGCATTCAGAGCGGGATTGGGATCAGAGCTGTGCCCGAGGCGGGGGGTTGTTCCAGGGCGGGTATTTGCACTGGGGAAGCCTGGAATGGGCTGCACGTGTGGGGCTGTGTACCTCATGGTACCCACAGGCAGGCGTGTGGGTACCCCGTTGTCAGTTGTCATGGGGTACCCACACAGCCGGAGGGGCTGCCTGAGGGTCCCTGACACTCCAAGCCTCTACCCGTGCTGGGCACCCCTTTGTCCCTGAGAAGCTCTCCTGGGAGTACTGCATATGGTGCTAGGATTAGGCCCCATTCCTGCACGCTCCACTTGGGACCTCCGCAGTGTGACCAGCCTCCAGCCGTGCACACAGCTCATCCAGCCCAGCCAGTCCCCTGTGCTCGTACCTCACTGCTCATCAAGGCGTCTGCCACATCCCCAGGTGTTCTTGAGGGATCTCCCTGCATCTCTTGGCTGGACTCCCGTAAGGAAAGCTTTTCACTCACTGTCCAGTCAGCTGCGGGGTCCCTGCGGTGCCAGCTGAGCTCCCCCGAGGAGGGTGCCCTTGTGCCCCTACCCCTGGCTGGCAGGTCTCCCTGCTCAGGGGCCCTGTGGCTGCAGCGAGTCCTGGCTCCAGAGAGAGGGGCATGAGCTGCCCGTGTCCAGCCTGCAGCTGGCGGCAGGTTCGCAGTGTGCAGGTGTCCCCACTCCTGGCAGGACAGCAGGGCTGTCCCCAGCCTCTCCCCTCTGCTCAGGGGCAGTGGATGACCCGTCCCAGGGGCTGCGGGGAAGCCTGGTGGCACAGTAGCCCCCCCGTGTCCAGCCGAGGGGTCAGGCTGCCCTGACATCACCCTTGCAGTGCAGGGAAGCATTGGGCTGCCACTTCCTTGGGCATCACAGCCGCAGGATGCGTCCCGGGACGGGCATACACACGGGGCTGCTCCTGTCCCCATGCTGCGCTGCCTCCAGTTGTGATTGGGATGTGATTGTGCCCTTTGCCTGCAGCTGGGGAGAGACCCTGCAGGCAGGGACTGCAGGCAGCCTAGCAGCTGCTGGGGCTGCACCCGGCATGCAGCACTGGGAGCTCTGCGGGACATTGCTTTGGTGGAGTTTTCTCTTCTCCCACCATCCAAATGATTATTACCCAGCACAGCAACCTTGCTGCTGTGAGCTGTAGTCTTATAGAGCAGGTCTGTGAGCTTTGAGGCAGGATCCTCCTTTCCTCCATGCCCACAGCAGGAGGGGAAGGTTTGTGCATAACCTGCACCAGCCCTTTCTGCCCATCGGGGAGCTTGGTCGGCTCCGAAGCATCTGCTCTCTGTGTACCTGGGTGCAGGGGGAGGTGGGCAACAAGCCCGTGCCTCTGCTCGCCAAGCAGGTTCTCAGCACCGTTCAAACAAGATGGTGCTGGAGTGGGCAGATGGAGGGTGCCCTTGGGTGGGTGTCTTGCTCTCGCTCCACGGGCCATGTCTCCCTCTCTGTCAGCGGGTCCTGCTTGCTGTCTCCCGTTCTGCCTCCACTGACCCTGTTCTCCATTGCCATCGCCTCTTGGCAACATTGGATTTTCTGTGTATTCATGCAGCTGCCAATGCCGGATCTGCTGTCTGGGTTGAGCTAGACATGCTGCTCTCTCATGGGTGTTGTCTGCTGGATAACTACTTCCCGCTGTGTTGCATGCCCTTGCAGGTGTTTCAGGGTGTCTGTGCAGCACAGGTCTATCTCCAAGCAGTGAATTCCTGCTGTAACAACTCGCAAGTGAGTGTGAGTAAACTGTAAGGAGTTTGCAACCTTGTAGTCTCCCAACTTCTTGCTGCTTGATTGAGTGGGGTCAGCTAGCAACTGCAGGGAAGCCTGCATCAGGGGCTGTGCTTGGGACTCACTGTCTCCAGGGGCTGGCTTTCTTAGGGAGACCAGCAATCTCTTACCGCTGCCCTCCACTGCCTACCTCTTTCCCCAAGCCCCAGAATGCGCAGTGTGAGCGATGCCAACCTCACCATGCATTCCACAGTGCCAGTGAGCAGTGATGTCCTTGCTGTCGTGCCTGCTTGTTGCAAGCCCACAGCCTTGTGGGGCAGCCAGCATGGTGTTTGGAGGCTCCAGGCCTTTGGCTGAGCCCTGTGGTGGCATTGGTCAAATCCCTGGACAAGGCAGTGCTGCTGCTGCAGCCATGTGTACTGATACTGCCAGTCATCACAGGGAGTCAGACAGCGGTGTCCTGTGGCAAGGTCTGAGCTCCACTGCTTTTGAAATATACCCTTTTCCTGTGAAGAAGAGGGAATTATTTGCCTTGCAGAGTCGTAGTAACTTTGGAGAATCATGGGCTGGGGAGAAATTGCCTTGTGTTCTGCTTGAAGGTTGCCCCTGTCCTGTCTCCCTGGTGCCGTGCTGTTGGCACAGGGTCAGGGCTGGAGATGTGTCTAGGATGGAACACAGGTGGTGACTGCATGGGGGACATGGGACTCCTCTTTCCTTGCACCAGGGCACAGCACATTGCTCGAAAGTGCCTTCCAGTCTGCAAGCTGATGTAAACACCAAGCGATACTTGCATCCTCCACCTCTGCCTGGACCAGGCACCAAGCAGAGAGGCCGCAGCAAGACCAGAAGCAGCAAAATCTCTGGGAGCTTTGCATGCCTGCCTGTGCTCCTGCCTACGCCTCTGGCAAGCACAATAGAGCACATCCTGGAGGCACCAGAGGCGGGATGGGGCAATAATCTTCCAGCACTACAGTGTTATCTGCTCCCCAGAGTCCCAGCTGACAGAAGAGAGACATGGGAGAAGGCATGGTTCCCTTCCCCTCTCCGTTTGCTTTCTTTTCTTTCTTTGATAGCACCTGTGAGAGCAGACTGCCCTCTCGGGGACCTGGGTTGCTCTCCTCTGTGCCAGCAGGATCGGTGCAAATCTGCCCGTGTCTAATGGCTGCTTCCAGCCCACCTCTTTGCTCATGGGGGACGAATTGAGCTTCACAGCATTGCACTCCCTCTTGCTTTTGAAGTTTTCAGCTGAGAATTGCCCAACTCACCCTTTTGCCTCCTCTCCAGTGGGCTGAACATCCCCCATCTCACTGTCGGCTGTGCAGTGCCCCTCTCCCCATATGTAGGAGGAAGCAGGGCTGGATTTGGGGGTCTCCATCACTGCATCCCCCTTGGCTCCCTCTTCTCACTCCCAGGGTCCCTGGCCTCAGCATTGCATGGGGCTCCTGTTTGCCTTGCTCCCCCAGTTTGGGGTTTGTCTGTGCTGAAATGGGCCCCATCCAGACTGCAGCCATCACCCCCATCTGCATTGACAGAGGGAAAGGGCACTGAGCTCCAGCCTTTGGGTACAAGAGCGCAATGCCAGGGCAGCTGCACCTGAAGTGTGATAGAGTGCTGCCTAACTGTCCCCTGCCGAAATGACCGCAGCAAGCTCTTGTTCATAGCGTGCTTCATTCATGCACCCGCGTCTCCCTCTAGCCAGTTAATCAAAATGTCTTGCAGCAGCAAAGCTGGTGTATCACAGCAGTGCTTATGCATTCGATGCCTGTTGTTGGGCTGTGTCTACTTGGGGAGCCTCAGGGAACATTAATTCTTAGGAAGCACCTTGAGGGGGTCAACCTCTCCCTTCCCTGGGGTGCCTGGTCAAGTTTTTGGTGTTGCAGCTGAGGAGGGTGGGTTGCAGAGGCAGCAAGGGAGTGCACAGGCTCTGCAGAGCTCTGGGGCAGGATGCAGGACTGGTAGCCCCCTGGGGCAGTGCTTGGCTGGCCCCACTGCCCTTGGCTCTCTGGAGAGCCAGTGCCGGGCGCTGGGAGGATGCAGGCTGGCTGGGAAAGGCAGCCTGCTCAGCCTACTCAGCCTGCTGCCGTGGCTTCCTTGGGAGCCTTCCTGGACAGAGGAAATTTGCAATTCTATTCCAATTTCTCCCTTCAGCTAGGTCCAAGGCAGATGCTGTCTATATATCGCCATGGTAACGCTGCGTTCCCTCTCTCCATGGAATTGCATGCTGGAAAAATATTAGTTTAAAAAACTATGTCGTGTTTGTATTGACTGGAGCTGAGGCTGATAGCAGAGGATCTATTGTCCCCTGGTTGGGAAAAGTCACGGGTAACAGGCAATAAAGCCAGGCGGATTGGCCTCTGGTGACCACTTCTCACCCCTCACAGCAATTGCTTCCCTATAAACCCTTCCCTGGCTCTGTTTTATTGCATCCTTTAAAACAGATATTTTTGCTTTAAATGTGCTGCCACTTTGCTCCTTGGGGGTGATGCATTGTGCCACCAGCAATTCTTTACTGCCAAGGTGGGAGTGAGAAGGAGGAATTCTTCTTGCCTTTAATTGTGGATCTCTCCTGTGCACCTTCAAATGCTGTTGCTGCTACTGCTGTCCCCAGAGCCTGCAGCCACAGGGTGAGCTGGGCATGGCGGCAGTGGTGCCAGTACAGGATAGCACCCTGTGCACAGAAACCATCTAGCCAACTTGTTACGTGCATTTGTTTTGAGTTTCATACTCCCCGACTTTATTGTTTCCCACTGAACCTCCAGCCGGCAGAAGAGTGAGGCAGCTGTGAAATGCAAAAGATGCTCAAGAGATCCCCATGGGGGAGCAGAGCCCACAGCCTGGGGGAACAGAGGGTACTTGGGCTGACACCAAAGTGGTATGGGCAGAGAAGGAGTGTCCCATCCACGGAAATGTGTATGAACCTATGACCCCATGTTGAGAGGGGCTTTTCCTGCATTTTTGCTCCAGTTTGCTCCCCGGGGAGCTGGCATGGGCAGGCGAGGCGAGTGCTAGAGCAAGATGTGTGCATGTGTGCCTGCACAGGAGGGTGAGGTGGGTAACCAACGAGCAGCCCGTCTTTGTCTCACATCTGAGTCCTTCATGGTTGCCTGCCTGCTCCAAAGGTACTTAGTGCTGCAGATGCATCCTCTTTATCTTTATTGCTGCCAAAATAACCTTTCATAAAACCTGAAAGGCAATGAGATGTTTCTGTGCGTGTTTTGCTGAAAGGCAATAAAAAACAGTTGTGTGTTACCAAATGGTTCTGTCCCGTGGGATGTCAGACCCAGATCACTGCTCCCCGGCAGGCTTCCAGCGTGAGTAGCTCCACGGCCAGCTCCAGCAGCTGGCCCCTGTCCCCACCCAGGGGACAGCCAGGGGTGGCCGCAGTGGCAGAGTGGTTTTGCTGCTGTGTGGTGCCAGGCTGCAATTAGCAACATGGGCAGTGAAAGGGGATAGTTTGCAGCCTGGTCATTGGGATCATGCTGCTGCTGGAAGCGGGAAGGAAATGAGGTGGGATGGAGGGAATCTCTCTGTGGTGCTGGCACAGGGTCCGTGAGTCCCAGGCTGTCCCCTCTGGGAGCCTCTCAGGCCTCCCTGCCACATACAGGCTCCAAGGCTGTGCTTTCCTGGCATGCATTTTGGATGCACTTGCTGCTCAAAATAGCAGAGGCAAGTGTCCTATGGGGGAGAGAGGCTGCTAGGAGGAGGAAGATCAGAAAAAATGGAAGATTAATTTTTCAAGTGATGCAGCCAAGTAGCAGCCCTGGGCACCCAGAGTGGGAGGGATGCAAGCGTCTAGCCCTGGATATTTCTCAGTAGCAGAAAGCCCCAGCTCCAACATGGGATGCTCCGAGAGACCCAGCTGGTCTGGGATTGAGAAGCCAGCTGTGACTGAGCAGTTCAGGTGCACCTGTCCTCCCATCCCTGCTTGAGCTGATCGAGGAGGGATGAACAAAGGGGGCTTGCTGAGGAAGATGCAGGGTGGACTGGGCCTTGATCTGCTGACTGGCTGGATGAACTCTGAAGGCTGAGCTGCCTCCCTTGCCCTGGGAGGCAGAGGAGCCACGGGAGCAGCAATACTTTTCACCAGGTGACTCAGCACAGCACAAAAAGCCAAATTTCAGGGTTGTCCAGTCAAGTCTGTTCTCTTGGCTGAGCCTTAGTTTCCCCATTTGTGAAGCAGAAGCAACCTGCCGCCTTTTCTCTATCACACTGGGGTTGAGGGAGGTTATTTATTTATTTTTAACCTGAAGGTGACATACCGCGATGCTGCGTGAGTGTAAAGCATTCCCTGACTGCAAGCAGCTAATGGCTGTGGCATGAAAACCCCAGAGAGAAGTTAGGAAGAGCAGAAAGCCTTCCTGATCCTCACCGTTACTCCCACGATCGATGCTGTTTGTAACACTTAAAAATTTATTGTGATGCTAACCTGCTTTAGTATCTCATAAAAGCTTACAGAGCCTCTTGTGCTCCAGGGGCCAGCGCTGTGCTTGGGGCTGGGTTCCTCTTCAGCTAAAGACAGTTATTGTGAGATAAACCCAAGTAGCACACGGGTGTTCTGAGCTCTCCTTTGGGCACATCACGCTGCAGGCATCTGGTAGGGGGGTATTGGCAAGGCATTCACCCTGGGGTGTATGCACCCTTAAAGGAACTTTGATGAGCTGTGTGAGCACCGTTGCTCTTCCTTGAGGGGTCTGGTCAGGGCAGAGAGGGGAAGGAAAAGGAGGAGAAGGTGCTGAGCACCTTGTGTGACTGTGTCAGCTGAGGGCATGGGTGCCCAGTGCCCCCTTCTTGAGCAGCAGACAGCAGCACCCTGTACCTGCCTTGGATCTTGGAGGGTTTGGGGGTAGCACCTAGCTGTAGCTGCATGGGCTCCAGGGAGCTGGCAGATGTGGTGGCATCCCTCCGTGCTGGCACTGGAGGGGACTGGGAAGGGCTCTGCCCTGCCTTTCGCTGCTTGGGCAGCTCAGCAAGCCTGTGCTGAGACTCCATTACATTCAAGCAGCTGGGTGAAATCTTGAGAAGACTTGAAAAATACAATAAAAGTGTAGGATGAAAGGTTGCAGCTGCTCTGTCCCCCAGCGCTGAGCGCAGGGGTCTATCTGGGGCCTGAGCCTTGTGCATGTTTTCATTAGCAGTCTGCATGATGGGGCACAAGCTGCTTATGACATTTGCAGATGCCACCAGGCTGGGAGAGATGCAAGAGGGCTGGAGCACAGGCCAAGATTTCAAAGTGGGCTTAGCAAACGGGAGGAATGGGCCGACAAAAAAGATGCTGTTGCCTGTGGACTCGAGGTGATGTTTGGTGGGAGGGGATCACCGGCAGGATGGATGTGGGATGGGAGCACAAACCAAGTGGTCCTGGCCCTGCAAGACAGAGAGGCACTGGGGGCTGTCTTTGGGGAATGGAGCTAGGAGAGGGGACCTGTGTGGGCAAGGGAGCAGACTGGCCTCTGCACTGTGGTCAGGGCCAGACAGGGATGGGGTTCATCTGCAGTGAGGGTGGTTCATGTCAGAGTTTTGGAATTGGTCCTTGAGGCAGGAGCAGTGACATGCTGGAGTGGGGCATGGGGGAGTGTCAGTCCCTGTCCCTGAAGGAGCTGTATCAGAATTGATGGAGGGCTGCTGTGGGGTGCGTGACCTTCCAGCCTTCATTTCTCTGATTCCCTGGTTATTATCTGACACTGCTGGCTCCAGCTGGGGTCAGGGCTCTGGGATGAGGGCTCTGGAGCTGCTGGGAGGGGAGCTGTGCCCCAGGGGGCTGGTGATCTGAGCCAAGGGCAGGAACGGCAGGGTGATGGGGACCATACAGAGAGAGATGCTTCACAGGAACAATGCAACTGCTGGCCTCGCTGGGCACCAGGGCAGTAACAGCCCTCAGAGCAGGGACCACAGGAGCATGGCTGGCTGCTGGCGTTGCTGGCACAGACCCGTTTTCTAGCAGCACCTGCAGTCACCACCCAGGAGCTGTGGATACCCTCTGTGCTGGCTCTGACAGGGCCGGCACACATTTCTTTGCTTGTGGGTGCAAATACAGGCTTTCATCGCTCAGACTTTCCCTCTGCCTTCTCAAAGGTGGGATTCTGGGGAGCACAGCAGTTGGGTTTCTGCCTTGGTGGGAGAGCAGAGCAGAGCTGAGCACAAGGATGGGAGTCACGTGTGTGCCAAATAGCTGATGCTTTGCGGTGGAGTGTAGATAGTGGGATTGCTCTGTCTGCTCCTTCCTCTTCCCACTCCTGATAAATCAGTGCCCAGGGAAATATCATTCATGTTGACTGTATTTAATAAATTACCTCTCAGCATTTGCACTTTCTGAGGTTGTTACTGAGTTAGCGTAGCTCCAAACCCTGCAAAGGGAAAAGACACAGCAGACCCCCCGGGAATGGAATAAGCCATCCAAAGCTAGAAACCAAATATAAACCCAGACTATGCAAATCCAGTCTAACGAACCCTGCTGCAGCACAGACATCCCATCTGGGAGTGGGATGATCCACAAGCAGCGTAGCAAAGGGACTGCTTGTTTTAATGACTTTTATTTTCCCAGGGAGAAATGGGAAGGGGGTTTCTGAAACTTGAAGGTTGCAAATGAAAATCCGCTGCATCTCCAGTGGCGGTGTGAGGTTTGGGGTGCTGAGGGGCAGAGGAGGGAAGCCTGGATGAACGTGAGGGTGCTTTCTGGCATTAAACCCTATGGATTAATGGGAAAAAAAACACACCCTGCACCTCTGTTTTCCAATCACAGTCCAGAAATGCAACCATTCTGCCAGGCAGCTCTCCAGACATATCACTCCTTATCAAAGCTCTGCTGTGTGGGGCAGGGCAGGGTGTTTTGCTTCACTAGGAAAGGGCACAGAGGCAGCAGGTGAGCAGGTGATCAGCGGGGATCCAGATTTCTGGGCACAGAAGACTGTAATTTATCTCCATTAGGAACTGAAGAGGATTTAGAGGGGAAAAAATGGCATGAAGTTAAATAACAGTCTTGCCTTGGCATCCCTACAAATAAGCTTTACCTGCTGTTTGTCCCCATCTTGGTTGCAAAGACCATAATTCACCTGAACAAAGGCAAGGGGGCATGCTGAGAGCAGTTATCAGGGCCAGTCCCTGAGGGACCAGGGCTGTCAAGGGGCCCTGGGACACTGCCCCGCTTGGGGATGGCTGCCAGTCCCAGTGCCGGAGCACACTGAGGATGCTCAGCGAGCACACAGGGAGCAGAGGCTGGAGTGGGTTGAGTGGGCAGCACAGTTGCGCGCCAGAGTGTCCTGGCCCTGAGCACTGCCCCAGGGCAGTACATCCTGCTTGTGCCTCCTTGTGCTGGAAGGTCTTTGTGTTCAGGCTGCTCTATCCCTGAAGGTGCTTGGGAGAGAGGTTTTGGTACGTGGAGGGACTGACCATGACCAGTTCATGGCTTCTTGATGTTTCTGCATGTCTCCATGCTGCTTTGCCTGTGCTCTGCCTCTGGCCAAGGCTCTGGGGTGCTGGTGCTCTGTGCATCCCAGAGGTGTCCAAGCCTACCTTGGGCTTTGCAGTCTGGGGTGTAAGACTTGACTTTCAGATTGAGCAGTTTCTAAATCAAGCCTCTCTGATTTGTCTCTCTGCAGTACTAGAGGTTTCCTAACTTTTACTTACACATTACAGCCAGAGTAATGTTAGGTATGTTTAAAAGAAGGTGACGTAAGAGTCCTGCTGGGGACCCTCCCTCACCAGGAGCTTGGATAGGCACTATTACCTACCTGCAGCTTGGCCCCTAGTATGGCCCTGGAGAGCTTCCAGGCAATCTGCTTTGGTAAGCACCCTTTAGAACACTTGGAGGAAATCGTTCCTGAAGCCAGGGTTTCTCCCTGCCCTTAGCTGACCCCAAGGCGGTGGTCCATCAGGGGTGGGCACACGTCTGCACGTACTGAGCCACCCCTCCTTCGGTGACAAGTGTCCCTAAAACTCACCCCAGCGCCTGGTGCCTGGGACTTACAGCCTGGCCGTGGGGTTTGCTCTGTGCCGAAGCGGCAGGACCGAGCCCCGCAGGGTGCAGCCTTGAGGGTTAGAACACCATCCCCAGGAGCCAGATGTGCAGGCTGTCTGCTGGCCGCACGGGGAGCTGGGCAAGCCACGGGGCTGCAGAGCCCGAGTGTGGGTTTCAGTTTAATCACCGGGGCTGGCGAGCCTCTATTCATTCCCGGCTTGCATTCATCTGTGTCCTAGTAACTGCGCTCTCCACCTCCTTCCAGCGCAGTCACACAAGGCTGGATAATGGCAGGAGCCCGGCAATCGCGGGCGCTGAATAGCGGTGTAATTACGGGGCGATAATGGCGAGCTGGAACTCATTAGCCATTATCAGCCGTTTCAGCGGGACAACGGCAGCACCCCGGGGTGCCCGGCTGCGCCGGCTGGCCCCGGCGGCCCGGCACGCTGCTCGGCGGCTCCGAGGCCAGCCCGCCGCCGACCTTGGCCCCTCGCACGGCCGCGGAGCCCGCTGGAGAGAGAGACCTTGGCTCTGGATGGGAATGATGCACTTCGCATTCAGCCCCGGTGTGCTGTGGGGCGTTCCTGCTCCCTGGTCCCGCTGCCAGGGTGGTAGAGCTCTGGGTGCTGCCCAGGCACCACAGCCTGCTCTGCAGTGGCACCCTCCTGTCTGCCTTCCCCCTGCCCTGGCTCCAGCGGCTCGTCTTTCCCTTGCCTGCCCCCCCCTCCTGTTCTTCATTCGTTTCCTCTATTTCTGTGCCTGTATTCAGTGAAGACAGTGGGTCTCCAGAATGGGAGCCCTTTGTGTGCTCTGCGTCCCCGTGGACACCCGCCACCCCCAGCTGTGGGCAGAGTGGCACTGAGCAAACGCTGCTGTGCTCTGTGCTGCCAAGAGGGGAAGCTCCCTCCTGCCTTGGGGTGCTGCACAGGGACCCTCAGCTCCACAGACACCCTGTGGGCTGCCCTCTCCCCTCATTTCCACCAGCAGGACAAGGAAAAACAAGACACCATCTCCCCTGTGGCTGGAGTGCCTGACCCTGCGCTCAGCCGGAGGTTTGGCATGAGAGAGCGATGCCAGGAGAAGCAGCTTGTCCTGTGCAAGCATCTCTTGGCAGGTGAAACTTGAAGTGTGTCTTATTCTACAGGCAGAAGGTGTGAGAAGGCTGTGCACTGATCCAGTCGCAATGCATGTGGGTGACATGCAGCTGGGTATTTGGAGGGAACCTGCTTTTCTGGGGAACAGTTGTTTGCTTTCTTATTACCCCTGCCCACTCTAAGCCACTCTGTGTTTGGGATGACCCCACCATGTGTTTGCTGCATTTCCAGGGTGGGGTGTTGTGCGTCCAGCCAGGCGGCTGCTGGCATCACTGGCTTGCTTATTGCATTGCTGGGGGCTCTGGGGCTACTGTCCCAAGGGGGACATTCAGCGTGGGGACGGGAGATGAGGGAGCTGGGCAGCCCCTGTGCCTTGCTGCTTTATGATCCATAAAAAATGCCATCTTACACACTCCTACCCAGGCAGACTTCTACATGCCTCGTGCTGCTGGCCACTGAGGATGAGGGTCCTCTCCGTAGTCAGTGGCCAGCCCTGCTGTTCTCAGCCGGGGGCACAGAAAGGCAGTAGTCATTGCTGTCGTTTGGGCCCTGCCCACCCTTTTTGGGGAACTACTGGGGAGCCCCAATGCCTGGCCATCTCCTGAGCACTTCCTTACTGCTCTCTGCCTTTTCTTTCCACAGGGAGCTCAATGGCAACAATATCACACGGATCAACAAGAACGACTTCGCTGGGCTGAAGCAGCTCCGTGTCCTGTGAGTTCCTGGCAAGAGGCTGGCTGCCTCAACCTTGGCGCGTGCCGTGCTTGGCTTGTGGCCCCTCCTGGGGCTGATAGAGATGATGCTGAGCCCTTTGCTGGGCATCTTTTGGTGGGGCTGAGGGCGTCTGCATTGGGCTGAGCGTGGTGTACTTCCTGTTGGGAGGGAGTGGGGAGAAAGAGGCTGGGTTGTGTTGAGGGGATGGTGGGAGCAAGATCGGTCTGGATCCAGAGGAGTATTGGGGACCACCTTTCTAGAAAACTCACCCCTTCTCTCTGCAGGCAGCTGATGGAAAACCAGATCAGTGTGGTGGAGCGTGGGGCATTCGATGACATGAAGGAGCTGGAGCGGCTGTGAGTGCCTGGGCATGGAGATGGATTGGCAAGGGGCCACCTGATTTAGTCGCAGAGAGCATCCTTTTCTTTTTTGCCTTAAACCAAAATGTACTGGTGCTGCCTGACTTCAAACAGCTTCTCTGCTGCATGGCAGCAGTATTTTGCAGTGTGGGAAGCAAACCTCTTTCTGTTTCTATAGATCTTAAAGCCCTTTCTGATGCTTTTGAGGTTAGGGGCAGGTTAAACACAAATCACTCTCACTGTTATCAGCTGTGTCCTCTAAGTTAGTGAGGGAGCCCTAAGTTCCAGTCCAGCACTCGGTAAAATAGCTCAGCAGTTTAAAAATCCGGAGCTCCTTGAGCAAATATGAGGAAGCTGAGTGAGCAGCAGGTTAACTGTGCAGTTAAGAAGCTATCAGCAGTTAACAGCTTGGAGTCCTATCTGCTTGTAATTACAATGTTGTCAGTAAGTCTATTAATGCCCTGTTGGTTGCCCCTGCCTGGGAGTGCTGTAGGCGGGACAGGGGTGTCCTTGCTGGGTGGGATGCTCTGCTCTAATGGCCTCTCTGAGTGAGCCAAAGCACCCCGGCTGTGCCTGGAGCTGCCAGCTGGATTGCAGGCAGGGTGATTGCTTTGCCCCAAAACGCTGACCCTTTCCTCCTTCCCTGCAGACGGCTGAACCGCAACCAGCTGCACACCCTGCCCGAGCTCCTCTTCCAGAACAACCAGGCACTGTCACGGCTGTAAGTACCCTCTGTGTCAGCGGGCCTCCCCTGCCCAGCTTGCAGGGCTGCTTGGGGCTGTCGTGGGTTTTGGAGGGGCACTGGCCTCCTGGGAGGGTGCTGCTTCTAGGGGGGTTGTGCTGGTGATTACTGGTGTCTTGTCCCAGGGAGTTCCCAGTGTGTGGCAGGGGAATGCACCCTGTTTCTGCGTGACCCAAGCATGCAGCATGGCAGGGCATCAGCTTTGCCTTGCAGAAGACCTGAGGCTGGTGCTGTTAAAGACTATGTTAAATGTGGTTGCAGTGAATGGAGACGTGGAAGGGTGTGCTGACAGTTTGGGCTGGGGCTGCCATTGCTGAGCTGGGCTGTGCTTGCACAGTGCCAGTTGCAGAGGTACTGGAAGCCCCACAGCCTCTTCTGTGGGTGTGGATCACAAGCTCTGGAGTCAGGTGCCCTTACTCCCTAGACTGAGATGTTATAAAGAAAGGGTGTGTCGTGGTCCGGGCGTGTGAGCGTTCGTACCGCCGCTCAAGGAGGAGAGGGGATCAAAGGTAAAATGAGGAAATAAGGGGTCCGTTTACCACAGGGTGAAAGAGGATGTTCCCAGGGGGTAGAATCCTGCCCAGAGACCTCTGCAGGGCACAGAGAGCCCCACAGTGCTGTTAGAGAGCTGCCTTTCTGCTGGTGCCTGGGGCAGCCTGAGAAGCCCTGCCCAGGGCTGATCCAGCCCCTCACGCCTGCTGCCTGCTCCCTGCATAGTCCTGCCTGCCCCATCTCTACCTGTCCCTCTGCACCAGCAGAAACTCCTCCAGGGACCATCTCTGGTTGTGCAAGCCCCAGCTCCACAGACCCATCTGCTCCTGCCATGCAGCAGCCGGCTGCCTGGGGAGGGCAGCTGGGGTTTTCATAAATACTCTCTCTTCCATATTGGCTTTGCCTTGCCTGGGACTGCTTTGCAACGGTGCCATCAGCAGTGCCAGCATTGTTCAAACTGCAGGAAATGCTCTTAACAAAAGCATTTACTAACTCTCAGCTATGCCAGGCACCACTTCCACTGGGAAGAGGACTGTGAGGAGGAGAAGGTACGTGCCAAGTGGGCTGGGTGCTCTCTCCATCACTTGGAGAAGATGCTTACACCCTGTGGCTGATTCGCACTGTGTAGGAGCAGGACAGTTGTGGCTGGGACTAGAGCTCTCTCTTACTGCATCTTGTATCTCCATTTTTCAGCTGTAAAATAAGGATGCCAAGTCCCTGCCAGGGCATGGTAGGAGCAGACAAAATAACTGAGTGGGCTAAGACATTGCCAGGACAGACATAGCCGTGTCTGGGGCCAGGTAGCCCAGCTCACGCAGGCAGGCTGTGGCTGAGCCATTTTGCTCGGCGGTGATGTCTGTTTCCTCCGGCAGTGCCAGAGAGTCAGTCCTGGAGTCCAGCCGGAGGCGGTGTAATGAAGGGTTAAAATGCTGTGTGGGTTGCCAGCGTGGGATGTGTGAAATGGTGGCCCCGTGCCAAAGATGGGCCTAGGTAATGGCAGCCGATAGCACAGGCGTTCAATTAATTATCAAATGGCATTTGTTGCGCTCAGCTGGTGCCGTCTCGTGGTGCCAGCAAGAGCCCATCCTCCTCCAACCACTCATTGCATAATAAAAACATGGTCAAGAGAATAATTTTACAAATATGAATATTTCCCTTTTAATCTTCTCTAGATTTTTAATACCAGGCTCTTTCAAAAACTAAACCTTAGCAGTTCACTGGGGACATGCGGAAGGGCGGGCTGTGCGGTGTGCACTGCTATGATCCCAGGCTTCCGTGGAGCTGGGGCTGGGGCATGGTGTGCGTGGGGCTATCATCTGTGGAGCTGGGGCTGGGGCACCGTGTGTGCGGGGCTGTCTGTGCTGCCAGGGTGAGGAGGGGTGCGCAAGGTGCTCCTTGCGGCCACCCTGCATGCAGGTGCATTTCAGCCTCTACCTGTTGCTTCACTATTGCTTCCCGCGATGCAGTGGTGGTTTTAAACTTACTCCCTCCTGCCTTGCCTTGAAACTGTTTTCTGACCATCTCTATCGTGACAACCACTGCCTGGACACCTTGTGCAATCTGGGGCTGTGTGAGCAGGTTCTGATTTTTGCGGCCCCTCAGACATAGGCAGTGCCACATCTTGGGGAGCTTTGATATGTGCTCAGAGCAGAGCATTGCTGTGACAAGCTGTGGGACTGGGGACGGGGGACATGCTGAGCTGCCTGCCATCCCTCTCTGCAGCCAGTTATCCCACATGCTGCCTGCCTTAGTGAGGGCAGGGGTGCAGTGCTGGGGTCTGCCTGGGGATTGCATCAGGAGCCACTGCTTTGGCAGAGCCTCGGGTGCTGCACTGGGGTAGCAAAGCCCTTGTGCACTGGAGGAGCTGCTGCTCCAACTCTGAGCTGCTGCTCCCTCTCCTTGTG
This sequence comes from Coracias cyanogaster, assembly GCA_033124195.1. NCBI lineage: Eukaryota > Metazoa > Chordata > Aves > Coraciiformes > Coraciidae > Coracias > Coracias cyanogaster. The sequence goes on from JAVSBS010014060.1 coordinate 41,178, forward strand.
GCTGCCCATTGCTGAGGTGCTCAAGGATGGTTTTTGGGGGGCCAGTGGGGCAGGGGATGCCCAGGGCAGAGCTTGTCTAGACACACCATCACGTTGGAGGTGGGATCTGGACTAGTGCTAGTCTGGCTGGTGCAGGAGGTCATAAGGAAGCTCTTAAATTGCCACAAATGTGGCTCAGGCTACAGGGATATGAGTCAGTGGGGAGCAGGTTTAAGCTAAATTGAAATCAGCTTGCCTTGAACTGAAATCGGAGCCTCTCCACCAGGCTTTCGCTTATTTAACTGCTGAAATGGATCTGGAGTGGCCTCATGGCTCAGTGCCCCCTTTCCTGCCTCAGAGGCAGGCTGGGACCTGTGCTGCTCAGGATGGGATGGGAAGAGAGGGCTCTTACCAGCACTGTGCTTTTGCAAATACTGGTCTTGAGACCATTTCCAGCAAGTAGTGCCTGTGTGGGCTTCCCCTTGGCCTATTGTGGCCACTCATGACATGCTGCCTGAGCTCCCAGGGTACCTGCTAGGTCTTCATGTCCTTGCACCTTGATACTGGGAAGTCTGGAATTAGCAGAAACTGGCTGAACGAGTTGGGCTGAGGTCTGTGTAGCTGGGAAATGAGGCTGCCGGGTCTGGCAGGTGGGTGGTAGCCAAAGCAGAAAGCCGGGGTGGATGCAAGAACCAGTGGGGGTTGCTTGGACAGATACCTAGGTGCTGGTCTGGGTGCTCCAGCCTCTTCTAGCCTTAGTCTTGATGCATCTTAAGCAACATATAAGTAACACAGCAGCATGTTAAGGCGAATCTGTTGAACGAGGGGTTTGGGATACCCATAGAGTAGTTTTCCACTGTACTTCAAGGCTCGTGGAAATCTCACAAGCACAGAGAGGAGGACCTTGGGCTTGTGTTGGGATGGAGAGCTGTTTGTCTGCCCCCTGGATCTCAGTGTCAAAGCCTAATCCAAGTAGTTGGTACTTTGTGATCTCCCAGCCCAGCTCGAGCTGCAGTTAGTTACTCGGATGTCAGCTGTAAAGAGCATTTGTGCATTGGGATAATGGAAAGGGTTGGTGTTAAACCTGATCCATTGGGTCTTAAATAAACTGCAGAATGGCAGGAAAGGGCCAGCAGAAAGCAAACCTCAGATGGGGGTGTGGGGGAGGTGAGACGCCTGGAGAGGAATGTTTTCCCCTCAGTGTTGGGGAATATTGAACTGATGCCTGGATGCACCCTGTCTCGGTCTGAGGTGGGGTGGTGGGGGCTGTGCCAGCAGTGGAGCTGGGACACAGGAGGACTCTCCACATGGCTTCCCTTATTTATATCCACCACAACAAGCGGATCACTCATTAAGCAGTCCCCGTGGCTGAAAATGGTGCTGATCTGAGGTTTCGCTGGAAAGCGCCTGACCCTGACGACCCTGTCTCAAACTAAGTTTAATTAAACTGTCAGCACTGGACAGAAGAACAAAGCATCATGAGACTGGTGGGGGGCTGGGGTCCCCCAGGAGCTTGCTGAGGAAGAGCACATCTCCTGTGAGGTGGAGGGCTGATAAAAAAATGAAACTTTCCTTCCATCAAGGATTACCCAGGCAAGAAGGTGACCTCTGCTACCGCACTGCCCAGCACTGGTCCTTGGTGCCCCACAGCTGTGCACATCTGAGCTCAGCACTGGTGCCCAGTGCAGCCTTGCAACATGCCAGGGTCCCAGGGGTGCTGGCAGACCTCATCTCTCCTCAACTGGCAGGAGCTGTTTTTTCCTTTGGGATTGGGGACCCAAGCCCTTGAGTTTCTCTTTGGTCCCTTGGGAGGGATGGGAGAGGAGTCTTGCAGCCCTGTCTCCCTTCTCTCCCCACCTTCCCTTAAAACCTCCTCCTGAAGTCATTTCTAAGCCCTTTTGGGGGTGCTGGGTGGGGGATGCGAAGAGGAAAGAGGAGGCTGGGATGGCCATAGCAGCAGGGTGAGAACAGAAACGCTGCAGGCGCATCGTCAAGGAGGCAAAGACGTGGGCTGTCGAAATGTGCTAAAGGCAGCCAGGATGGCTATAAATAAATGGTTTTCTCCAAGGGAAAGCTGAGCTGGCATGAGGGAAGAGAGGAGTGGTGTGTGCTTAGCTGCGGGGAGCTCAGGGTGATGCTCCCACAGGGGAGCAGCAATCCTAGCTGGATGTATTCCCGATGGAGTGGGTGCCCTGAGGTTTCCCTTGTTGAAAGCTACAGCAGCTGCTCCATGCTCAGCAGAGTGGGAGCTGAGAGAGGATGAGCAGAGAGTAGGGGAAAAAGGTCCTGTCTACAGAAGGAAGAAGATTTAGGACATGGGCCATGGCCCACTGGTTCTTGTAGGACCTGTGCCAGCAAAAATGGTGGAAGAGACGGTGCCATGACCTAGCTGGCAGCCAACTCCAGGGGGAGGGGCCGGCAGTGCTGTTCTTCAGTCTGTAAGGACAGGGGCTCCCTGGAAACAGCATTAACATCTCAATCAGGTGGCTTTGGGAGACAGAATCGATGTTCCGGAGATGCTGTAGGGGCTAGGCAAATTGTCATGCTCCTACAAGACTCTCCTCCTGCGGCTGGAGCCTGCAAGGAGTACTGATGCTCTACACTCATTTCTGTCTGGGAGCTGAGACAGAGGCAAGGGGCTGATCCAGGCCCCTCTGGACCAGAAGTATTTAATGATCTGGGTGATGAGGGAGTTTTGAGCTGAGTCGCGGAGAGCACTGCACCTGAGTGTGCTGCCCGCGCAGAAGAGGCTACCTCATGGCGAGCTCTGGGGTTGATTCCTTGCACCATCCCTGCATCTGGCCAGACCCATCCCTGATTACCTTTAGAAAAGCAGGCAGAGAAAAGTGGAGCGCTGCTAAATAACTTGAGAAAATGCAAATGACATCCTTCAGGAAGGAGAGGACCACAGCCACGCGGGAGGAAGCTGTGAGCTGAGTAGTAGCAAAACAGGGTGACAAGTGAAAAAGGAGCTGTCGGGGAAAGGAATAACAAAACAGGCCCCGCTCAGATGGGGCTGGCTGCGCGTGGGAGGTGTTGCTTGCGAGGCTGTACCAGTGACCATTCTTTTTGGCACTGCACTGGGAAAACCCCCAGATAGGAAAGGGAGAGATGGAGAAATGTTAGGACAAAAATGTATGTTTGGTGGCCATGGAGCAGTCCCATGCCCCCGCGGCGGGTGGCTGTGCCAGTGCCCGTGGGAGGTGTGGGTGCAGGGGGAATGCTCACCTGAGGATGTGGATGCTGCCGCTCTGCTCTCCTCCCAGCTGGGGGGACTCTCCTGCCTGAGTCCCGGTTTCAATTGAGCACGGGATTTTTGGTGCCTGCCTGCATGTTGACTCCCTGGAAATCCTGCTGCGGTGGTGGGCTGGCTCTGGCTGCACACCAGGTCTCCTGTGCCAGACACCAACCCTGTCCTCCCACAGCTGTTCTTGTTGGGGCTTTGGCTGAGATTTGCTACCTCCACCGAGTTTTTGAGCTTGTTCTGCCGCTGGTGAGCTCGGCATGTGCCTGGGAGCCTGCAGCTGCTGCATGGGAAGGGGCCAGGGGCATGGCACTGCATTTTTGTCCATCTGTGCTATAGCGAGGTCACTTTGGCTCCCTGGGCAAGTGTCCCTTTGCTCTTTGCACAGATGTGCATGTGCTGGTGTCCCTGCACGGAGGTTCATGGTCCAAGAGCCAAGTGCCAAGGTTGGAGCAGAGAGCAGCTGCCCCCTGGAGCAAACCTCCCTGCTGCTTCTTCCCCAGCATCCTGCCTTTCTGTCCCAGCTCCCACCTCCAGTAGCATCCCCCTCCCCTAGCCAGGGGAGGGCCAAGTGTCCCTCGACAACACCATGCCCCTGTTTTGGCTGTTGTCCCCTCGACTCTGGGTGCCATACTCCCTTGCACTCCACAACAAAGCCCCTTCTGTCGGGGACAGAGCAGGGCTGGGGTGGCCGGGCTGGGATGTGTTTCCCCGAATACAAATCAGGAAGGGGAGCGTGTCTACCCCCATAGCTGGGGGTGGGGGCACACAGGGTCTGCACGCTGCATGACCCCCCCACCAGCCAGGGGGATGGGAAGGGGGAAGCGGGGTCTTGCTGCAGCCCCCAGAGACAAAGAATCAGTGTGGCTCGTGACAGCTCTAAGGAAACGTGGGGAAACAAATGTGCCACTAATAGGTGGGGAGGTTACCTAGGAAAAGATGCTGCTGGGTGGGCAGGCAGCCAGCCCTCTCCCTGGCTGGCTGGCAGGCAGCGAGGGGCTGGGGCTGGCACCCCCAGGCTCAGGGGTTTTGAGGGGCTGCAGTGGGGGCCAGGCTGAAGGAGATTTGTGTGCACTTGTGTTGCCGTCCCCCTGGGGGCGGCATCCTTATGGGCACAATAAGGACATCTCTGGGGTTTTGTGCTGGGTGTCCCACCTGGTAAGCGACAGCGTTGTGTTCGCTGCATGTTTGCTCTCCCCCTCCTTCCTCCATCGTTAACATGCCACAGACCTCAGCTTTTTTCTGAGCCCCAGAAAAGCTCTCTTGGGGATCCTGAGTACAGCCAAGCCTCAAAGCCTCACAAATTAAGCACTTGTTTAAGGCCTTTTTATATCTAAGTGCTTCCATAAGTTTTTTGGGACCTGATTTGCCATCTCCAGAGGCACAGGAGTGCCAGGGTGAGGGTTGCTGCCATACCCCAACATGCTGCTGAGCAGCCTCCCCTTTTGCTTCCCACCAACCCGAGCCCACTCACACTGGGGTGACGGTGCAGACCCTGCACGAGGGTGTTCCAGCCCTGGACTTTGTTCTGCGCCTTTATCCCACCGGCAAGCCAAGACTGCCAGGAATGGGCATTGCCAACCGGCTGCCTGGAGATAATCTGCCCCTCCCTCCCTGCACCCCGTTGTGCTCCTGACCTGCAGCCGGTTCTGGCTTTCTGAGTGTTGAGCTGCTTCCAAGGTTTCCCTGGCAATGTGTGGGGTCGAGCCCTGCTCCTGGGGCTGTCCCCTCGAGCCGCCAGCTCTGCCAGGTGCACCCTTGGTCTTGCTTCAGGTGCAGGCTTGGATTTGGCTTTTGTAACATTATTAAAGCAACAGGGTCTGGGTCTGTAGTGAGGTGCAGCTTCCAGCCCCCTAGCCCGTTTTGGGAAAGTGCTCTCCTCTGTGTGGCATTGTGTAGAGCATCCCTGCCCAGCTCCCTTGTGATCCCTGCCACACCAGCAAATGGGAATTTGCAACCCATGGGAAAAAGCAATGGAAAATCAAGTCTTTCTAATGCTGGGCAGCAGTGCTAATTACACAGCTATTAAAACACAGGGGAATTATTTATTCCACCCCTGCCTCACAGCTCGCTGCCTGCATTGTGCCCTTGGTCTCCTGAAAGAGTTAAAAGAGCACTCCGTCACACGGATCCCTTTGTCCATGAATTTTGAGAGCAGAATAAAGGCATTTCCTTCCTCCTGTTTTCACAGCTCACATAGTAGAAAGGTTCAAAATAAAATTAAAGAGTCATGAGCAGAATTAGCCCGGTAATTTAACTTCCAGGATGTGGAAGAAAAAAATCTTATGCAGTGATTTTTAGGGTAAGTTGTAATTTGGTACCTCTCTATGTCAGTGTTAATGTGCAGAGCCAGGTAATTAACCTGTGTTTGCTGGTTGATTCTTCTGCACGTGGGTGGGTGCTGGACCCCCTCATCTCTCCTGTTGGGACTGCCACAAAAACAAGCCCTCAGCAGTTTCCAGCACTGCTCCGACTGCTGTCTGCAAGGGTGCCTGTGCCGCGTCCCTTCTTTGCTGCTTCCAAGGGGCTGGTGGTGCTGTTAGCTTTGGTGCTGGACCATGCAGCCTGCAGTCCTGATGCCAACAGCTCAGCTCAATGGGCGCTGGCTTCTTGCCCAAGCTGGCTACCTGCAGCACCGGCATGCTTTACCCACTGCACTATGTGGGTGATGATTTTTTCTTTTTTTTTTCTTTTTTTTTTTTCTTTTTTTTCTCCCTGTGCTGAAGTGCTGTAAAGACCAAACATGTATGAGTGTAAACGGGGAATATAGCTATGGCCTTTCTCACACCCAGGGGTTTTCTGGTGGGCTTGTAGGCATTGCCCAGGGGACACTGTTGCCTGTATGCAGAGATGGGTTAGGGGCATCCTGGTTTGGAGAGCCTGTTACCCTGTGCGTGCCTATCAGCATCTGTGTACAAAGAAACCCAGCCAGCAGCATGTTGGGGGTGGGTTTGGGGAAGTGGGGATTCATTTCCCAGATTCTCATCTGTGTTAAATTAATTATCATCCCAGGCTTATCCTTACTTAACCAGGGAGACGCAGACGTCTGTGGTTGGCACCCCCACTGCCATGCCAGAGCTAAGCAGCATATGGATTAGAGGGTCTTACCGGCTGCCTCCTCCAGCCCCTCCATGGTTGTTGTACCCCCCCCTTGCCACCGGAGGCTTTGGTCCCTATTTGTGTCTGTATTTTCCTTCAGGACAGGAAGAGCTGGATTAATTTTTACTGCTCCCAAGGGAGCTGTTGGTAACCAGACATCTTGCTGTCTTGTTTTCTGTAAACCAGGAGGCAGGAAACGGCAGGGATGGTTTAAAATGGTTTCCTTACTCCCCCTTTCTCCCCATCTGGTCCTCACTGTCCCTCTAGTGAGGGGCGGCATTTGGGGCAGAGCTGCTTGGAGAGGAATAAAGTTACTCAGGCTTTTTCCAGGGGCTGGAGTAGAGAGGTTTATCCAGGAGGTGCAGGTGGGAAGAGCTCAACTATCCTTTTGAGTGTCTGGGAGATGATAGTTTTGGGGTCCTGCGGAGGAGGAGTGATGTTGCTAACATCCATACTAATGACCCGTTGCATGGACAGAGTATTGAATGTGGAAAGCACAGGAAAAAGCTCCCCAAAAGTGCCTTTCATCCCAGTGCTGTAAAGTCCTCCATCCCCAGACCACTCCCATGGCAGAACTGGGAAGGGGACCCAGGAGTCCTAGCCCTGCATCCTCCTCCCTGCCTTCCCATCCCGGGCACAGTGCTCAAAGGGGCTTTTGTCCAGTTTTGAGCCCCACAGGTGGGTGGGCGCTTCACACCCCCCCCCCTCCTTACTCTTGGGCTGGGATGCTTTTTCCCAGGGGCTGCCGTTGGCCTGTTGCTAAGTGATGCAGGCTTGCAGGTTGCCTTGGCAACAGGGTCCTGGGGATACGGGTTGAGGGTCGACCCCACCATGGGACTCTTTTGGGATGTTTGTCCAGGGATTGGTGATCCCGCTTGCCGCGGACCGGCACGTACCCAGCAAAACACGCAGCTGCGCGTTTTGCTGGGTATGTGCCGGTCCGCGGCAAGTGCAAAATCAGTGCGTGCCATGCTGGTGCATACATGGCACAGGGTGTAGGGTCGGGGTGCAGGTACCTGGCACTGGGGTTTCACCCCAGGGATGCTCCATTGCAGCCCCTCTCTGTTGCACAGCCAGGCTATTACCACCCAGCAATTATGGCTGATGCTATTAATTACTAATCATAGCAATGAAGACGGGGCAGGGTGGTGGGGTGGGGGGGTGATCTGTGCTTATGGGGTAAATGGGAGCAAGCGGGGGGGCTGGCTGCATTCTTGGGATTCAGCAGTGTTTCCAGTTCTTGCTGTCCAACCAGGGGCATTTCTACCTCCCAGCGTTGCCGTCCTGCTCCGGCTTGCTTGTTCTCTTCCCCACAGGCACAGCGTGTCGCTCATTCCTGCATCCTATGATTTCACAGCATCCCTGCAGCCGGGTGTTAATGAGATTAGGCCCAAGCTTTAAGATGTCTCTCTCTATCCTTTGCCATCCAATTACACAGCCCGCATGGTATCTGATTGCCTGGGAGAGGGGAGTACTGGGGCTGGCTGGGATGGGAGGATGCAGCTGGTCTTCCTGGGTATCAGCCCTGCCGTGCTGAGTGGTTTTCTTTCTTTTCTTTATCTTTTTTTTTTTTTGTTTCCCTCGGCCCTTGGCTTTGAGCTGCTTCGTTTGGCTTTTTCATCACTTCTCAACGTGGTGGCTGGGCAGAATTTGTTTAAATTAACTGCTTGAATGGCAGCGTTTGTATGTGTTGGTGGAGGGAAGCTCAGACAGCACCAGAATGGATGAGGGGGATTAAAGGTGCCTAATGGGTTCCAGATGGGCATCCTGGACTGGGAAACACTTCTGTAACCCCAACCCCAGATGGGGGCCACTGGCAAGGAGCTCAGGGCTGGGAGCTGGTATGCTATGGCGGGTATGCTCCAAGTGTGTGCCCATGGGACTGGGGTGCTCCAAGGTTTCTGGGGTGCTGGCCGCCTCTGCACCATACCATGGACAAGCAGGCAGATGCACTGCAGGAGGCACCTTCCCTGGCTAGCCCAGGGCATGGGGTGCAGCAGGCTCCACTCTCTCCTCTGCAGACTCTGGGAACACGGGGCTGGGGACAACCACTGTGTATGAGTCCAGCTGTTGGAGGTGCTTCAGCTCCAGTGTTAGCTGACAGTGCAGATACAGCCCACCATGGCAGCACTGCCGGAGCAGCAGTTTCTGCTCGGCAGTCTTGGTTGTGATGTGAAGAATTATAATATTTAGTCTTTGAACATCTCCCCCTGGGCTCTAGGGTACCTCAGGGTGCTCACTCAGTCCAACACTCCTGCTGCTGCAGACATCAGCATATTTTTCCTTATTTATAGGTGGGAAACTGAGTCCCAGAGACAGGAGCTAAATTGCTTGCATGGCCCTGCCAGTTGCATTTCCCAGACCAGTAGCGATTAGAGACATGGTGGCAACCCTCCCTGGCTCCCAAAGGGCTATGCCTCCCACCGATGGCCAGATTTCTACTCCAGACCAGCTACATGGTGCCAGGGCTGAGTGTTCGCAGCCTGTCTGGTGGCAGTTGTCTAGCTTGGAAGCACATCAGTCCCAAATGAGGTGAAGTGTGTAGGAGTGAAGGGCTGCTGGGGAGTGGTGTCACTGGTGGGGGCTGTGGGGTTGTGGGCAGGGTCATTGTTTTTGAGTTTTATTAATGGCTGAGAGCAGGAGTGGGACATAAGCTGTGAGCCAGCCGGCTGCTGGGAATATCTCTTAGGGGAATGGGCTGCAGAAAAGCCCATCAGGTTTAACGGGAGCAAGCATTGAGTGGTACCTTTTGCTATTGAAAGCTGGAAAAGCCCTGTTCCAGATGGGAACAAGCTCACTCACCCTGCAATGGCTTTTTGTGAAGGCAGCAGTTTGGTCCAGTGTGTCTAGCTGCATCCAAGCAGATGGCCAAGTCAGGGTATGAGGCACAGGAGAGGAGACCCTCAGCAGTGCTCCCTGTCCAGAAGGGCTGTGTCAGAAGGTGGGGGCTGAGGAGGGTCTGGGCAGGGTGGCAGTGGGGCACATGGGGTGGTTGGGAAGCGCTGGCCAGCCTCCCTCACCTGCTGACCCTCAGCTAATGCCCTGTCTGTCAGCCCTCCCAGCTCACCCTTGGCCCCACATTCCCCTCTGGCTCTTGTTTCCTTCCACAAATATTGAAAAAATAAATAGCATAGCTGAAAGGGGACGTCCCCCTGTCCCTCCACACACAACTGCCTCTCTGGGGAGCCACGCAGGTGGTGACCCCACATTCCTCAGCCCGAGGGTTAACTGGAGAGAAAGCAAATATTGGCTTCTCCAGGAGCTGCCCCAGCCTGTGCCTGTGGCCAGGGCTGCCTTCTGCCTGAGGAAAGGGGCTTGCAGGGCAGGCATGTCCCCATTCCCGGCAGGAGGGGTTGCACAAACCCAGCTCTTTGCTTGGGTAGTGCCAAGTCCCTGCTGTGATCTGAGCCCACTCCTCAGGGTAGGAGGTGCCCCGGCATGGCAGGGACTGGTGAAGCCATGTGGGTGATGAGCTGAAGAGTCAGCCTGTGCCGGGCACTGGCTGCGGTGGGCTGGGGGCACGGCTGATGTGCTGCCAGGGCTGCAGCTGCCCCTGAGGCATGCTTCTGTGCCTTGGGGAATTGAAGGCACACCACTGAAAAGGACTCAGGGAATTGAAGGAAAGGACTCGTGGCCGCTCTGCAGGGATCTTCTGTGTGCAGTGCCAATGACACGAGCCCAGTGCTGCCAGCTCCCTCTGCCATGGTTTGCACCTCTTAGCTGGGCTCCTCTCCTCCCCCTTTGGCTGTGTAGGTGGTTTTGTGGCCCTCAGGTTGCTCCGTGAAGCATGGGACCCGTGTTGATGCCAGAAGCCTTTGCAAGCCCCCTGCTCCCCAGGGCAGGATCTGGCCCAGCAAAGCGTATCCTCCCTCATCCTTCTTCACTCCCTCCATCCTGGCCTTGTCTCTTAGCAACTGCCCCTGGCCAGGACCTGGGCTGTAGAGAGAGGGATGTGACACTTCCTATTCATCAGTCACTTTGCCACCTCCAGAGTGACAGCGAGGTTGTTAACCCCCACAGCACTGGTTGGGCCGAGGTGCTGCAGGCGATGGTAGAGCATCGCTGTAGAGCATCCCTGCAACGCCTCCACCTGGGTAGCAGCCGGCTGCTCTGCCTCCAGCTTGACACCGATCCTCACTACAATAATGATACAGGCGGCAATCAGGGAGGAATTAAAGGATAATTAATGCCAATCCACATGGAAAATTGCTCTCGTCAAACAAACCTGATATCATTTTTTTTGATGAGCTGACAAATTGGGTTGATAAGTAGCAACTGTGCTGACATGATATACTGAGACTTATTCAAGTCATTTTACTCTTGGCTGGAGGATACAGTGATGAAAATATTAATATTCTGCAAAAATCAGTGTAGCATTTCTGACAATGTGCTCCACTGGTAGGCTTCCTGGGGGAATTGCAGCGGTCGCCTTTCTGTCAGGGTGCAGCATGGGTCTGATGATGATGAACTGATGTTCACCGTCTCTGCAGAGCCATGGTGGTCTCAGGATCTTTGGTGGCAGTATTGACTTTTGCCAACCTCCCCCTGAGTCTCCTGGCCTCTTGTTGCCTTCTCCTTCTGCCTCGTGCCAGCCAAGAGTGTGTGGTGAGTTGGGTGGTGTAGGTGATGTAGCCAGGGAAAAAGCCACCTGCACTATCATGGGGCTCTATTTGGAAGGAACCATGAACCAATAGGTAAAAGGAGCAGGGCTGATGCCTGCTGCCAGGATGCCAGTCTGGTGGGATGCTTCTTTGCCTGAAACACCTCCACTAGAAAACATCCTCATGCAAGGTCACGCTGCTGGGGGAAAAAAAAAAATGTAGGTCACAGCTACAAGACAGGGAACAGTGTCTGGGGATGTGGTTACACTGAAACAGACTTAGCAGCCGTCAGGGCAGCCTGCTTTGGGATGCGAGCTTCCAGAGCTGCAGCTTGGGGAGAGATGGATGAGCAGAGCAGCTCTGGGTGCTGGGAGCTGCTGGGGTTTGCCGTTCTGGGAGGCGGTGGGGAAGTCTTCACTGAGTGTTATTTCTGCTTTGGGCCCAAGGTTTAGAGAGACAATGGGAAATTAGAAAGTGCTCAGAGAGGAAGTGCAGGATAATTGGAGGTCTGGAAAACCTGCCTTCGTGAAAAGAATTAAAAAGCTCAGCCTATTTAGTGTATGCAAGAGGAGGTTCGGAGGGGATTTGATCCCCATCTCCACATACCTGCATGGGGAGAAGCTTGATTGTAGACACCTCATTAATTTTGAAGAAAAAGAGAAAAAGCATAAAATCATTCAATAGCTGGAGGCTGAAACCAGACAAATTCAGACTAGAAATAAATTTGATTTTTTCACTATGGAGAACAGTTAACCACTGAGCACTCAGCTGGGGAGAGGTGGATTGAATGTCCTTTGAAGTTGTGGAGACCATACTTCTCTCCCTGATGATGAAAATGGGAAGGGGCATGGTTGGAGCAGGAATCCCAGGGAGGGCTCTGTGTCTGGGCTGTGTCCATGAAGGTATCCCAGTGATAGTGTCCCCTTCTGGGTGATGGATGGGACTCCATCCACTGTCCATGTCTGGGCATCAGGGACATCAGTCCAGTATCTCCATCTCAGACCAGAACCTTAATTGCTCACAGAGTCCCCAGACATCCCTGCTCTGCGAGGCTGGCTGAGCAAAGCCAGCTTTGGAGGCTCTTCTTCATGCAGGACAACGTGAGGTGACATCTGAGCAGGCATGTCTGCTGGTGGGGACTGGGCTGCCACAGCAGGGGCGCTGCTGGGTAGGACTCCCCGGTTGTCCCTGCTGCTCTCAGCCAGGCTGGGGGAGATCTGCTGGCGCCGGTCTTCCCACGCTCTCCCTGGGGGATGCTCAGCCGTGGCCTCCCTGACCCCTGCGCTGCAATCCTGTCTGAACATCTTAAGTGCAGTTGTATTTCACTAGCATGGTAAAAGAAAGAGATGGCTTTGCTTTAATTTTATGAGCTACAGCATACCTTGCCTGGTTAGATGCTGGCTGAGCTTTGAAAGGGCTCTGGCTCAGAGTTCACAGGGCAAACACGGTGGTCGTTGAAGATGCTTCTCTCCCCTGTGCCACTCCCTTGCCCATCACAATTGCTCTTCCTGCAGTGCCGCTGTGTCCACAGAGCTGGGCAGGATCTGCTCCTCTCCTGCTCCCATCCCTTTGCAGAGAGATGTCAGCAGTAACTATGACAGTGAGGCCAAAATGGAGCACTCCTGGGTTGTCCAGCTGCAGAGTTTTACTGGCTGCCAGTCCTCTGACATTGTTCCTGGGACAGTGAGCAGGTGAAAGCTGACTGTAGCTGGGGATGCGGCTCTGGGAAGGTCCCACCCTGGCTGCACATTAAGGGACAGCCGTGCAGAGCCAGGGTATGCTGCAGGGAGCAGGGCGGTGTGTGCAAACACCCAAGTGCCCTTGCAGCCTGCCGACCCCTGATCTGCTGGCTGTAGGAATGTCTTTACACGCTCTGGGAATCTTTGTGCTCCTGTCCTTGCAGCCTGCCACTGCTGGGCCTGCGTTTTATGCTTCTGCTTCTCTTTTTTTTTCCCCCCTCTTTTTCCTAGCCTCTTTCACAAAGACACCTATTCTCCCCCCGCGCCCCAGGGATTTACACAGAAAGCTCACCCTCAGCACAGTGAAAGAAAGGCCCGGGTAGCCCTGGAGAGGAAGCTCACACAAAATGCGGTGTGTGGCTCTTTGTGTCCCCTTTGTAATTCCCTGCACAATGAACTGCCCTGGCCACCCACCAGCCCCGGCGTACCCCCAGGTGCCACATCGGCCGTGCCCCTCAATGCAGCAGCAGGTAGAGCTTGGGGATGCTTCTCGCCGGGTGGCTGAGACCAAAGCCTTTGTCCTCAGGAGAGGGGAAGTTTGGGCAGGATGGAGAGCGCCATGTTCCTGCAGCAGCAAAAGCCACCTCGAATCCTTGCCGGCCCCTGGGCAGAGTGCTGGTGGGGGTCCTTTTGGCAGAGCCCTTCCATCAGCCTGGCTCTGATGGCTTTTAACATGCTAATGACCCTCTCAAGGGCAGGAGCAGCTCTGTGTAAAACCCATGTTCAGCCCTCGGTCATGGACATTTGCTCGGAGACACAGTGTTAAATATTTATCTTCCCCGCCTCCCCCCTGTCTCTGCAGGCATTAACAATAGCGATCACAACCGGCCCCTTCCCCCTCGCCGGGAACATGTGGCTCCCGGACCATGACAGCGAACATTATCGTTTGTACCTGTGAATTATTGATAAGGTGTAAGATAGTTCTTGCGGTAAAAAAATAATGATGGGAGAGGCTGTTTCCAGCCTGGCGGGGCAGGCGCTGTGGCAAACTCTCTTCTCTGGGGGCAAAATGGGTGGTGGGACTTGGTTCCTGCTGGGCCCCGTCCGCCAGCTGACTATGCCGGCCCTGAGCAGCGTGTGGCCAGCACTGGGCTGCCTTTGTGCACGGTGGCTACTCCCTTGGCGTGGGTCCGGCTGGTGCCTGTCCCCCCTGGCTGCCCACTGCCTTCCCTGGGGGAGGTGGGCAGCTGCCCGGCCTCCCCAGCCCCACACTGCCCCCAGCCTCCTGCAAGCTGGGGACGCTCGCTCAGACAGCTGCTTGCAGGTCGCAGAGGTGATGGACATGTCCCAGCTCTACAGGTCAACTGCCCACCCTGTGGTGCCGTGGCAGGAAAGGGGCAGGCATCACCTGGCTCTGCAGACGCCGTGGCTCCAGTGAGCAGATGGGGTTTAGCCTGAGAGAGCCTTTCACCTGGCAGGGCTGGGGGCTCAGAAGGTCTCCAGGGGCTGGAGGAGGGAAAGTGGTCCTCAGTCCTTGGCTCTATGACAACCGAAGCATGCTGTCCTTGTGCCCTAATCTGTCCCTGGAAAAAGGGGGATGAGGCTGCTGAGTCCCTGGAAAGGAGGTGGCAGCCCTGGAAGCAGGGCTGTTCCCTGACTTGGAGCTGTCCTTTGGTTGGGAGCTGAACTACAGCTAGCTGTGCCCTGAGCTGCAGAGGTGAGAACTTGTCCTGGAGAGGCCCCCTGGGTCTGCCAGCTCTGGTGGGTCTGGGCTTTGGTTGTGGTTTGCAGGGCTCTGGGATGTTGTGCAGGAGGGTGCAGATGGATTGGGGGGCTCTTGGTGGTGTAGGCAGTCCGATTAAAATCAGGGTGCCTCTTTAAGCCAGTTCGAAGCCTGGCTTTGGTGTACTTAGACCCTCAATCCCAATGTGTTTTGCAAGGAGAGCATTAGCAGGAGAGCCAGGGCATTAGTGTGCAGAGCCTGGCCTGATCTAGGGTTACACATCTGCATCCCTGGGCTGGATGATGGGCCACCAGGGTGCTGCACCCACCTCAGGGACAGTAAGGATCTGGAGGAAGCACAGCCGGGATGAGGCACCCTCCTCCCTCACACAGAGACCCCTGCCATGCTCCAGCAGCACCATCCCTGCCCAGCCTACCCTGAACCAACATCACGTGTTTTCCTAAAAATGCATCTGAATCTGGTGTCCCAGACTCCAGGGATGCAGGATGTGTTGTTATTTCTGAAGATCCCTGGGATGCAGAGCAGTCCCTGCTCATCACCTGCCATAGCCTGGGCCATGGCTGGGGGCCACCTAGACAGCACTGCTGCCCACCTCCTGCCCCATTTGTGACTGCCAGTGGTGGCTATGGGAGAGGATTCCCATGAGTCACCTGTCTCTGTGGCTCCCTTCCTGGGTCTCCTGGGGGAAGGTGGGGAAGGTGGAGGTGTGGGGTGCTCATGAGCACTGTGGAGGGAGGTGGATGTCTCATACTGTCCCTTGGTACTGCAGCTGTCCTTTTCTGTCTGGCCTAAATGCTTTAGGTACCAATTTTAATAGCACACTGCAGTAGCAGAATTGTTCACAGCCTCCGGTTTCCATCTTCCTCCCTGCCTAACCTCCCCAGAGTGCTCCTTGGATTGTGTGCCTAGGAAGCATTTCTGGGTGAGGAGCATTGCTCTGATCTTTCCACTGGCCGCAAAAGGTGAGCTGGACTCCTGGAGGGGCTGTGTCCCCCCCACTGCTTGCCAGGCTGCTGCTTTTCTAGATGTGCTGGTGCAAGGGTGGGGGAAAAATGACACTGCTGGGGCAAAGGCTTGGAAGTGAGGAGGAGTGATTAGGAGATAACATGTCATGTGTGCAGTGTGTCTGCATGCTGGTGTATGGTGTATGGATGTGATGTGGTGGGTGATCAGTTGCAGTCCATGTGCCGCAGTGTGTATGGGCGCAATGGGGGATGCTCCCCGGCAGTGCAGCAGTGTGTGGAGAGCCCCTGGCCTGAGG
This sequence comes from Coracias cyanogaster, assembly GCA_033124195.1. Classification (NCBI taxonomy): domain Eukaryota; kingdom Metazoa; phylum Chordata; class Aves; order Coraciiformes; family Coraciidae; genus Coracias; species Coracias cyanogaster. The sequence goes on from JAVSBS010014060.1 coordinate 56,785, forward strand.
GTATTCCAGCATCAGGCAGCATTACCCTGAGTCCAAGCTGCAGCATGTAGTGAGGAAGGGGTGGGGTACAGCTCCTTGCTCCTGCTGCAGCAGATCATCCCTGAGCTGGCAATTGATCACAGCATTAAAGGCTCTGGGAGCATGAGCCCTCATCTCCCTGCTCACCCTCCCGCTCCCTGACTTGCCTCCAGTTGTGCAGCAAATAAAGGCCAGGCTGCTTGGATATCAACTTTGAAGTGTGGAATTCAAATGCTCCCTCTGTCCTCATCCCTCTCTGGTGTCTGATGGGAGGCACGGAGAGCAGCAGGAGCACCAGACACATGAAATAGCCCCGTTCAAAGCCTAGAGCTGTGGCTCCCGCTTGCAAGCCAAGTTAAGTTTGCAGGCAATTTCCCGGTGTTTTTCCCTGCCTTCACTCCTGATCTTTTCTCTTGCAAACTGCCTGCCTTATGCTTTACTTTTAGGGGAAAAGCCTGGCAGCGGAGCAGATACGAGTGGCATGCTGTAGCCCTCCTGCGCCCCACGCCATGGTCCCCACGGCTCCGACTCAGCACTGAATTTGGCTCTTAATCCAAGCAGGCATTGAACGTGGAGGCACAGAGGCTTTCTGTGCAGGGGGCAAAGTAAGGCAGCCATGCTTTGGCCTCATTCAGAGCCAGCACAGTAGGATGGGACCAAACACAAACTCTTTTCTCTCCAGCTGCTTTCTGGCTAGAGGGATGCAATGGGGATGGCTCATCCCATGTTGGATCCCAGGGAGCTGTGGGATGCTTGCGTGCTTGGCTGGAGCTGGAGCTGTGTGTGTGCTGGAAGGATTCAGCCCCTTCCCTGTGTGAGGCAGAGGCGAGACGGCGTGTGTGCGCTCCACAAGACATCAAATGCGCTGCAGTCGGATGGAAATTGGCTCTTTGAGCTCCTTTCTTCTGACACCAAGCAGCTCCCTAGTCCTGCTCCCCCCTCAGTGGGTGGATGGGCTGATAATATGAGGAAGTGCCTGCTCCCCTCCAAGCCACAGTGCTTGGGTTCTTGTCTCCAGGCTCACAGACAATTTGCATTAATGTTTACTTAACTAACCGGGCACCCTCTTGCATCCTAACTACCTTTGCTATGGGGTTTGTAGGGGTGGTGGGACTGGCAGAGGCATTTCTGGGCTGCCTTATTTGTGCTCCAGGAATCTCCAAGCCTCAGAAAAAAACCCTCTTTGCCAGAAGAATGGGCCCTTCTCCCAATTTACTTGGAAAGATGTCCCATATTTCTGCCCATCCAGGACCCTGCATTGTTCCCAGGCAGGATTTCAGTGGGGGAGCCAGCTAATTTGCAGTATTTTACATATCTGATATGTTGTCAGAAATGCTTTTAAATCCCTATAATATTTAATTAAGCAGCAGCTTTTGGCATATTAGGTGGGAATGGGGCTGTCTAATTAGTTATTGGTGATTTCATACTCGTGAATTTAATTAAATTAGGTAAAAGCTGGAGGCAAACTCCCATGCACGCATCTGCCCCATTTTGGAGCTGCTCTGGGATGATGCTGGCTGTCTGGCCTTGGAGCACTGCGTACCCATCCAGGGCTGCTGCTGGGCTTTCCCCCTCCATGGGGTGAGAGGCAGCCGATCCCTGTGGCAGGGACCATGCCCAGCCTGGCTGGAGCAGGACATTTGCTATCACAGTCAGGTTTCCAGCCACCTCCTGCGGGGCTCTGACACCTTCTTGGAACCATGACATGCTTGTTTCCAAAACTTGGTATTTTTAATCTTAAAACAGAGCTGGGATCTGACAAAATGTGAATCATCCAAGAGATAGAAAAGCGGGCAGGGTCCCTGGCAGACTGAAGTGTGTTTTTAGCTTGCATGTGTTGGAATCTGACTGTTAGGGAAAAAAGAAAGGTTTTGAGATCTGAGTGTCTAGCTCTGACCATGCTGGGAGCCCTGCTGCCAGCTCCATATTGCATTGCCCACCTTGAAAGGAAGGCTTTATGGCAGCATAGAAAGGAGGACACAGGTTGGGCTGTGCTGCACAGCCCCTGCTTGCCTCTCCCATCGCAGAGGACCATGCTGGAGGTCTGAGCCTTGCCCTGTGCCCGCTGCTAGGAGCTCAGGGATGCTGTCATGGGTGCATGCATGCTACTGGGGGTTGGCTGCTTGCTCTTCTGGTGGCCCAGGCCAAGAGCTGTGGCTTGGGGTGCCAACATTTGGAGCTGGTCATGGCTGGGGCACTCCCAGGAGCACAGGTGTCTCTGGGGGCACAAGCACCGAAAATTAGATGCCATGTCCTTGCACACATGCTGGCAATGGATGGCACGTATTCCTCTGTAGGCTCCCCTGAGGTGATTCCCACTGCATCCTGTGGTGGGGTTCCAGCCCACGATGTTCCCACCATGAGATGGGGCTCCCTGACCACCCACCTCCCTCTGCGGGGGCTGATATCTGCCTGGCTGCAGCAGCATGGGTCTCTCCCCTTCTGCAGGGCTTGCAGCCAGGACCCCACTGTTCGGAAGATTTCATCCCCCTTTAATCTTGGCAGTTGGAAGCCGGGAAGCCGATAATGATGAAGGAGTGTAAATGTCAGCAGGAAACCAGCTTCAATCAGAACTGTTAAAAATAAACCCGCCAGGCCTGCTCTGGCAGGGGTAATCAGCCTCGGCAGCTCCTCTCCCCGGGTCCTAGAGCACGAGCCGCAGCCGTGCCGAGCGGTGCTGGGCCACCCGAGCAGCCACACTGAGCATGGCTGCAATGTTGGCAGATCCAGCCCCGCCAGCAGCTCCCTAGGAGCTGGGAGCAGTGACCCCATCCCCGAGTGAGATGGATGCAAGGTCCCGTCCCCTCTCCCTGGACACGCTCTGGCTCTCTCCTTGGTGGGATAACCCACTGTGATCCTGGCTGGGCTTGAGCTGAGTTTTAAATGGAAGAGTGTGGCATGGGAGAGGGTTGTGGAGGTGAGCTGCTTCTTGTGTGTTTGTGTTTGCGAGTGGTCCCTATGAGCTGCATGGTCTGGCATAGCATGGGGGGTGGTCGTGAAATGCTCAACCTTCATTGAAACACCCATGACTGGGAAATGCTTGGCCTCCACTTCCAGCTCAGTTAAGCTGTGGCAGGAGATCTGGACACAAAGGTAACAGCTATCCAGCTGTTACCCCAGCTATCCAGGCATGTCCACAGGATACGGTCAACGTCAGGCTCTCAGGTCCCCAAGGTCTGTGTCCTCACCTGAAGTGAGATGTGCTTGGAGCAGAGACCAAAGGTACATTGTTAACCTCAGGGCAGCTTGCAAAGGGACATGAGGCTGCACCATCACTTGAGCTTTAATGTGGAGGCTGAAGGTCTGTGCAAAACCCTCAGGACCCTGTGGGCCTGGGGTCAGGGCTCCCTGGTCTTTGCCTTGTGGGTGCTGCTGCCAGGATTGTAGCTCCTCCGAGGCTCTATGCACACGTGGATTGGGGAAAAGCAGGAGGAGCACTCAGATGTGCCTCCAGCACCCAGATGTGCCTCCAGCACCTCATTTCTGCCTCCCCAAAACAAGAAGGAACTGTTGATCCCCAGCACAGGCGAGGTCTGTGGGTGGCAGAGGTTTATGACCCGGGGGCTGCAGCTGTAGGCAGTCAGAGGCTAACCCAGACTCGAGGTATGGGCTTGTGCTGGGAGCTCTTCAAAGAGCTGCTCCATGGAGAAAAGCCCCATGGGCTGGGTGCAGCTCCCTGTGTTCTGTGGTATGGCTGTGGCTGGGTGCTGCTCTCCCAATCCCTTTCTGGAGCAATGTTACTGGGGCAAGGGAAGCCCCAGCGTGGGGCCAGCCTTGTGGCAGGGCTGCTGCCCTGCCAGCAGTTTTTATCCTGGCTTTGATGTGTGCCACACGGGATGGAGTCTCTTTATCTGCCTGTTGGGTTTTCCCTGCTGTGTGCTCCTGTGCTTGGTTCCCATGCTCAGGCACTCACAACCTTGCATTTGCTCTGCCCCATTTCCCACCCTCCTTTCCTGTCGGACCCTTCTCCTGTCAGGGCTTTTTCTGCCCAGCCTTGTGTAAAATGGCATCTCTTTTTCCAGCTTCTGGGTTGGATTTGAGATGTCCTGTTGGCTCCACCCTGGCTGCCAACAGGGACTGATGCTTTTCACTCTGGAGTGCATCTGCCACCTTGCATCCCACCGCTGTCTCTGTGGTTGTTCTCAGCTGCTTTCAGGAAGCCAGGCTATGAGATGCAGCCACTGCTGGGGCAAGAGTTTTACCTGCCTTAGGGCTAGGGCTGAACGTGAGGAGCCTGAAGGATCCTTGGCCATGCCAGGGCACCTCTCCAAGTAACTCCAGCTGGGTCTTGCAAGGTTCAGCATTGGTTTCAGAGCGAAAGACCAAAAGAAGTTTGCTTTAGCCCTTCCCAAAGCTGGCACCAGGGTTTAGGGTCGCTGCCTCAGGACTAGCAAAGCTGAAGAGCAGCATCGCAGATCCACAACATCGCTCCTTGGCTCACCAACCTGCGTCAGATCTGGGACAGCCGGGATGCAATTCTCAGCTTGGCTCAGCCTCATTCACACCTCGGAGGAATCCAGGAGGGCCGGCAGGGCTGGCTTCACACTTATTAGCAATTAAAAGCCTCAGAGCCTGGAAGTCAATTAGCTCTGAGCTCAGCAGTGCCACAAACCTAGGGGATGAGCCTGCTAACAAGAGCCCGCAGCCAGCTCCCCACAGGGCTTGGGACTGGCTCACCAGAAGAGTTGTTTGCTTTTTCATTTACACCTTGGATGAGTGTTGCTGCATGGAGCTTGGGGTGTCTTCTTGGGTGTGAGCTGCTGGGCAGGGAGCACACGTGGTGTCCTGGAGGGTGCAAGGCTTCCTGGTGCATAGGGCTGGAGCCTGACACCTCTCCCAGCACGGCACATCACCATCACCCAGCACGGCCCTTGGTGCATAGGATCATGGTGGGGTGAGGGAGGATCGACTTTGTCCTAACCATCATAGGGCTGTGCAGTGGGCGTTTACTGTGGCAAGCTGCCATCTGTCGGAGGTAGAGCCATGTGTGGTCCAGAAAATCACAGCTGCTATCCCCCAGCTTGCTCTGCCCCAAGCTCTGGAACTGCTGGGCTGCGGTACCCTGATTTGCCAGGCACCCTGGGACCTGCTGGGTCTGTGAGCACTGGGATGATGCTCTGCCAGAGGCAATGGTTTCCCTCTGCAGCAGGAGAGCAGTGGGGAGGTGAGCTGAGGGTGGGTTCAGGAGGAAGATGGTGGGGCTCTGCAGCCCCCAGGAAAGGAATGGTTCTCTGCCTTTGACTTGCAGTGCGTGGGGACCATACTGGAAATGAGCTGGGCAATGTAAATGTGAAGCAGGTAGGTGCGCAGGCTGGAGGGTAGCGTGGGAGCTGGGAAGAAAACACACTTTGGTGGAAGGTTTCACAGGGATTTCCCACTACTAGAGGGTGAGACAGACACAAGAACTGAGAGGAGGAGGAAATAAAAGCTTGCTGAACACCATGATGGAGGAGACTTGCAGGTGGTGAAAAGCAGGGATGGAGAGAAGCAGGAGGCTATGCAGTGGTGGGGTCACTGGCTGGGTGCAGCTGGGTGCCTTGGCTCCTGGTGGCAGTGGGACGTGGAGGCTGTGATAGACACCCAGTGTCCATCCAAACACTTGCTGGAGGGGGTCCTCATCCAGCAGTCAGTGCGAGATGGAGGAGACGCGTCAGCCACACAGCAAGTCCCTTTGCAGACAGTGCCAGGTTGACCGCTCCTGGGTGCGTGCTGCAGGGCAACCCCGCCCCCCCTGGCCTCTGCCAGACCACAGGGCACTGAGCACAGTGAGTGCTGTGCACTCTTGATGCACTTCAGGATGCTGGGGAGCTGGTGGCGATGCCTTAGCCTGGTGTTGGCTCCCCTTCCCAGAGATAACAAGGTTGCAAGAGCAAAGGGACAGTGTGGGGAGGAGGTGGCGACAGGTTCGTAGGGTTTGCAGCGTGTTATTTCACTTGTGTTTCCATTAAAGCTGCTGCTTTTAACTTGTTTCTGTCTCTGAAGAGGCTGCAGGGTGGGTGGCAGATGCTTTATTCCCGCTCCCTCCCATCCTCCCCTTTTTTCCTTGGCCAGCTCCCCGTGTTCTCATAGCATCCCCCTTCCCACGGAGGCCGAGTCCCGTAGCTCTGGCTCGGCACCACAGCCCACGCGGGAGCTGCTCCTTCCCGGAGCTGGACCCGAGCCACCGCACAGATGCGGCCCTGCACAGAGCACCTCTCGGCAAAGCCTGCCTCCTGAGAACGCCTTCTCTGTGCAGATCATCCCGCTCGTGAGGGACATGGCATGGCCCCCACTTCCCCTGTCCCCAAACGCAGGGCTGCTGGTGTCACCTGTGGTGCATACACTCATGTGCCTCGGCATCCCTGGCGCACCCTCTGGGTATACGCAGGCACCTTGGCGGCACCACAGGGTGAAAGCAGATGCTATCAGTCGCTGGTGCTCCAGTAAGGACAGTGGCTGGGTCATGGCATGGGGTCAGCAGCGTCCCTTTGAAGCCGCTAAGATTTATGCATGCACTGAAATGTTTCGCTAAATCAGCACCACCACATTGGGGCTGGGACTCTTCTCACTAACTGTTGCCATGAGCATATGTTGCATTTTATACATGCTCTGCTTGGCTGTCCAAGCAACAAACCTCTCCAGCTTTAGTGTTTTGGGAAGCATCTGGAGGAAAGAGGCCAGGGCCAGAGCCTGGGGTGGTTAGCACAGCACTTTGGGAAGCATTCCTGGCGTGGGAGCAGCATGAAGCATTGCTCCCCAGTCTGGCAGTGTTTACATTAAGTCTTTGCTGTGTGTATGTGGTGGACAAGCAGGATTTGTGGTGGGAGGTGCTCAGCATGGCACCATGATGTCTAGCAGTGTGTTGCCTTGCTTCAGAAAAGGATTGGTTTGTATTTATATATGTGGGCCTTGCAAGGATGAGTTCTGATCCATTGCTTTTGCTGGTGCCAAGATAACAAGAACTATTAATGCAAAAAAACCTCAGATGGGGATTGGGGCAGGTATCCTAAGGGAAGTGATGGTTTATTGTTGCTTGGGCCTCCACAGACGTGACTTGGTGTGTCATCCTGCCTGTCAAGAGGTGCTGAAGACTCAGGTCCCTTTGGGAGGACTATCCCATGTCCAGGAATCACATCACCCCTCCATGGGTTGTGTGTGAGCAGGTGATGGGCATGATGGGTACATTATGTCGCATCCCCTTGTACAGGGGAGGGGATGTCTGGGGTGTGCAGCCTGTGAAGCCCAGAGCACAGGGGCCCTGCAACTTGCAGGCAGGGACAGGAGCCCCACTGTCCAGCTGGGCTGGGGTGGAGGCATGCATAAAGTGTAGATAGAGGCCAATCTCACCATACCACCCAGAAGCAATGAGCCTTGCACAGGGCAGGAGAGGCCAACAGCGGCTTTCAGGCTGTTGTGAGGGCTAGAAGAAGGACGCCGGGACCTTCTCATCTCTAAGGGCCCCTGTAGGGACACCTTCCCACCTTTGCACAGCACTTCACTGCGCCACAGAGATGTGTCCTGTGCTAAATACAGGTTGTTGCTGCCAGCCCTGTCCCCTCTGCTGTACTGTCCCTGCTCCATGCACCTTGTCTCCAGTACCCATCAAGGCTGTCTGGGTCAGGAGGCAGTTTCTGTAGCGGCAGGTTGCAGTCTCCCCCAGCGTGCTGCAAGCTGGGGCACCACGAGCCAGGAGGATAATGAGATTTTAATAGTCCAATTATATCCCATCTATTTACTCAGCACATAATTGTTGGCAGCTTGGGCTGCCTGATGAAGTGCTCGCTCTGGCTGCCAGCAGGGAGGGCTGTGCTGTGCCGCCCAGCCTGGGATGCTCCTCACAGCAACCAGCTGTTCCCCCTTGAACTGCTGCAGAAGCAGCCCCCGCTGACTGGCTGTGCCCCTCCAGGAGGGGCAGGGACAACATTGGTAGGCAGAGACTGGAGTGGGGACCTTGGCACCCTGCCCTGGCTGGGTGGGGTGTGCCAGCATTGGGATGACCCCTGGTTGGCATCCCCCACACTGCTCTGTGGAGCAGAAGGGTTGTACATCTCCACCTCCCACTAAAACAGGCTGACAGGAGAAGTGACTCCCACTGGGTGACAGCCTCTGCTGCTGAGTGGCAGCTGAACCATCAGCTATCCCTGGCAGCCTGCACTGGGCAATGTGGTGGCTACCAGAGGTGTGCCCAGCTGGTGTCCTGGCAGCAGAAGCCAGCTCCTGAGCATCCAGCTGCAGGTGTTCCTCTCCGCGGCACAGCGCTGCAGGTGCATCACTGTGCTTTTCTTCTGTTTGTTTTGTTTTAGAGCTGGTTGTGGCTGGGAGTCCCACAGACTAACAACACCTAATTGGGAGGAGTCATTCTTAGCTGTGATTTTAAACCCGCCTTCGTGATTGTGCAGGTCATCCCTTGTTCTTCTGTGAAAAGCGGCGAATATTGTTCCCTTTCTATCTCGCTATGCTGCTTTGGACCCTGTCCCATACCTTCCTGTTTCCCTTTCTGGACCCTGCCAAGGTGTCATTTCCAGAGACCCCACAATTCCTTTCCTGAGTGTCAGGGGTTCACGCTGAGCCCACCGTGCTGCACCCTGGCTTGTTTGCATCCATTCATCAGGCTCTGCCATCCCTTCTTGTCCTGTGCAAACACGATCAGCCCCAGGGGCCTGGGTGGCAGCAGGCAGCACGCAGGCTCCCCATGACCTTGGGGATGCTCCACCGAGTGAGGCAGGCTGGGGTTCTGTCCCATCCCTCTTGATCGTATGGAATGGTTCTGGCAGCTGGGCCAGTGGAACCCATTAAAAATCAAACAGCCTGATGTAATGCTTGGGGCATGCCTTGGGGAGCCTGAACCTGAGATGGAGCTGCGGGGCCCTGCTTGTGCTGGCACTGGGGCCTGGGGCAGGTGATGCCATGGACAGACCCCTACTTCATTACCCCAACATCCCAAACTCCAACAAGCAGCTCCCCTCTGGGACACCGGCTCCTTGGGTGCTGGGTCCTTGCAGCATTGGGAACTTGTGTCCATCAGCTCAAGCGGACTATGTGGCTGGGACAGATGAGTGACACTTGTTTCCATCAGCACAGGGCTGCGAGTTCGACTCCAGCACAAGCAGTGGGTGCAGCCACTCCTCCCCTGCTGCGAGAAACCAGAGCACAAAACCCCCAGGGGACTCTGGGCTGCCAGCCACTAATGAGAGTACTGATTAGTCTATTGATCTCGTGTAATGCTCATCCCTGTCACCTGTCAAGTGGTGGAGGTGGTGGTGTGAACAGCCTTGCAGTGGGGGAGCCCTGGTTCTGCCTGTCCCTCTGCCCTGGGCAGGCTGCGCTGGGACAAACAGCATGTGTGAGCTGGTGACTACAGTGACTGGTCCCAGTGCTGGTGGAGCAGAGCTGCTGGCGGAGGTGCCTGGCCCATGAGCAGGGACCTTTCATGCATTTTCATCATAGGAACAGCAACCTGGTAGCAGCTGAAAGGTTGATGCCTTTGATTTGCCCTCAGTGATCAGAAGGTTTGGGACCCCACCAGAAGGTAATGAGTTTCCAGTGTGGAAGCTGGGGAGGAAAGAAAGAGGAGAGCAACCCTCTGTGCTTCACCCACCTGAAGCCACCAGCCAGTACTGGGCGTGTGGGCGCTGCTGGGGTGGAAAGTCACTCACCTGCCTCCACAGCCCTCAGCACATGGCTGGGACACAACGCAGGCTGCAACTTTGGCCTGGACGGAGGTGCACCGGTGGCTGCTGATGCTGGGCTAGGTGGACCTCTGCCCCGCCGACACAACCAGCCCCGGTGGATGCGGCCAAGCCATGCTGCCTGGTGAGGGGAGCGTGGTGCCAGAGGGCTGCCAGGCTGCCCCAGCGCTCTTGGCAGGCGGTGGGGGGCTCACAGGCCGCGGGGCCAGCACTGCGGGGAAGCGATTACCTCCCCGCTGCGTCCGGCCCTAATCCCCTCGCATGGTGCGAGGAGCCGACTCGCCAAACAAGGCTCAATCAGGTTAAAGTGTGAAGTCAGGATTAGCCGAAAGAATGAGAGCGTGGTAATAGCCCCGGCCTCGCTGCCCGGCCCCACAGCCCCGTCGCGGCCCCCTCCTTCGGGCTGGAGATTAAGGCTGCTGGGGTTTGTTTGCCTGAGTGGGCTCCCCACTGGGAAGCCATGTCGAACAGTTTTGCCGGGCCAGGCGGCACGCCGGGGGGTTGGCTCCCACCGCCAAGCCCCTGCCAGCCCCGCAGGAGCTGTGTCCCTGTGCCTGGCTCCTCGCCCAGGCTCCTCGGGGACTGGCGGCTGCTGTTGGCCAGGAGCGCCAGTGCTGGGGACACCCGACCCGCCGCGGATACTGCATCTACAACAACCATGCATTCGGTGGGGTATGAGATCCAAGCAGGGAAGTCTCCAAAATCCAAGTCCTTGGCCACATCCATCCCATTGGCTGCCCAGCTGCAGGGGCAGTTGTGTGGACTTAGCTTGCCCATAAGGCTTTTGGGGGATGCAGAAGGAAGTGGGTGCTCTCCTTCTCCCCATTGAACAGCCAGGGGCTGGAGGTGGCTGCTGCTGATTAACAGGCATCTGCGGGGTCAGAAACCCCTGTGGGAGGTGAGCCTGGGGACAGAAAGGATCTGGGATGGGGCCAGGCCAGGAAGGGGTGCAAATGAAGTGAGTTCTGGGAGGCAAGCAGGGGTCTTGCTTTGTAGATAGGCTGCTGAGAGCTTTCCGTTTGGGCATACATGTGTGCTACAGCCTCCACAGAGGGTTGGCCCAAGCGCAGATATCTGGGCATGTCCTCTGGCACATGCAGAGTGGATGCTGTCACCTGCTCACCCCTTGCCATCCTTCCCTCTTTGCACCCCCAGGGCTTCCAGAGCCCTTTGCACTCTGAGCCATGCAGGGAGAACCTCCAGCTGCGTGGTACCCATGGCACAGGGATGGGAGGACAGCAGTGCTGCTTGAGTATCCCCTGGATTCAATAACCAGAACTCTTAAACTTGGGGCTTTGGGAAAATATCTGGAAGCGAAACCAGAAGAGGCAGAAAGGGCAGCTGTGACAGCGGGGTGGGGGCTGCTTTCCTTCCCCCTCGTCTGTCTGTACCCATCTGCTGGCTGGTCCCAGCAGGGCTGCTGGACCCGTCAGTGCTTGTGGTCACCGCTGCAAGCTGGCACTCGGCATGCAATGGCAGCAACACACTTGTATTTGGCAGGGTGTGAGGTGGCACCAGCACAGCCGCCAAGGGTGCCGCAAGCTGCGTGGCAGAGCGAGGAGAAGCCGTGCCATCTGCTGTTTCTTCAGCACCAAAGTGTAAAGCAAACATAGCTGGGAGCTATGAAACACCAGGAGGGAAGGGGTCATGCCTTGTTCCAACACTGGGGCCTGTGGATCCTGCAGGCAAAGCATGTGTCTGTCCGGGTGTTGTCAGCTGTGTAACTGTGCTGGCAATGTAAGCCTGGTGCCGGGGCCTTGCTGAAACCCTCACATCCAGCGTCTGTCCCTCTTGGCTTGGGTACCCCCAATGGCAGCACTTCATTGGCGACTGTTACAAAAAGCTGTGAAGGGGAGAAGCCTCGCAAAGTTGGTTGCAACCTTCTAGCAGCATTTCCCTTGTGAGCTGTAAGTGAGCAGCTTGCAGACAGACGCCAGGGTTTACTCCCTGGGCGTGCTGGGACTCCCATGTGCTGCGAGCAGAGAAACATGAGCAAGGTCTATGGGGGAACCACACAAGCTGCAGACAGGGGCTGCCCAGGCAGGCAGTGCTGGAGCTGGGAGGTGGGTGCAAAGCACCAAAGCATGGTGGGTGCTCCCAAGCTTGGCCCTGCTGCAACCAGTTTAATATTGTTTGACAGGCAGCTGCCCAGCAGCAGCACGATGCATTATGCATTGCGAGAAAGAGCAGTGAACCTTCTCTGGGGGTTTTCTAGGGGATTCCTTCTTCTAGGAGCCAAAAGAGAAAGGGGGTTTGAGGCGATGCTGCATTTTTCTGATAGGTCAGTGCAATTCCTGGGAGTCTCCGGGCTCATCGTGTGCCCAGAAGAGGAGGGGGAAGGGGCCTTTGAATCTCAAGGGATGCTGAGATATCAGAGGTCACTGCAGGAGCTGGGTGAGGTGAGCCCGATCCCTTCAGGGGGGCTTGGACCAGAGCCCTGGGAAGGGCTGGAGCAGCCTGGGCAGTGGAGGCAGCACGGGCAGGGCAGCCTGGCAGTGCCGCCACGTGGGTAGTGGTGAAACTGCGCACAACTGCTGGCAGGGGAGCTGGGATTGCCTTCCCAGGGAGCCTGAGCGCTTCCAGGGGGAGCATCTCCCTTCCCCTACAACAGCAATGGTGCTTTGCCAGCCGGGTTTGGTTCCAGGAATGAGCTGGAGTGCTGCACAAGCCCCTGCCCCCTGCACACCAAATGTGCAGGCTTGGCAAGCCCGCTGTCCTTCAGTTTTCCTTCTCCTTGTGCATCTGTGCAAATGATGCTGATGCTTCCCTCCGGGAACATTCCCCTGTTGTGGCAGTGAAGCGTTTGGCCGGGGTGAAGTGCCAATTTGGAGACCTCCAGGTCTTGTGGGCCATGCTGTGCCTGCTTTCTAGAGGAATTGAGGGCACAGGGAGGAGCGTGGAGGCTCCTCCTGGCCCAGCCCAACTGCCCTGGCATATCAGTAGGGAGCAAGGCTTCCTTATTTTGAAGCAGAGCTGGTGAGCACAGAGTGTGAAATGCTGGCATCCAAGAACACCGCAGACCACCTCTCAGGACTGGGATGGGGGTGTCTGCATGGCCTGTGTAGTGCTGGAGGGAGCTTGATCTGTGTGGGCTGCTCTGGTCCTGCTCCTCACTCACCCATGAACTTGCTGCATAGAACAAATGCTGTGTCGTGCCTCAGTTTCCCTGTGCCAGGAGGGAGCTGGGGAGTTGGTCTCCTGCCCCATGGGTGGCTGGAGCAGGGCTGTGCTGGCATGGGGTTGGGGGCAAGCAGTGCAGGCACCTGCTGAACTCAGAGGACCTCCTGGCCCTTGAGGTGGGAGAGGGAATTGCTGCATGGGAGTCATGGGCATAAACGTGATAGGCAGGTCCCCCCCAAGGATGAGGTGAGCTGAGGCAGTTCACCCAGACCCTTCTTGCAGTGAGATTTTTGGTCTTCATGGTCATTTAAAGCCAGCCCAGGCATGGTGGGAGATCCGACCTGCTACCAGCCCTGCAACACCAAGCCCATGCTGCCTGGCATGCCCCAGCATTGCAGAGCAGGTGACTACACAGACGGTGCCGTGTAGTGATAAAGTAATTAATTACCCAAATTTTTGTGCCCTCTAAAGTGCGGGGCAGGCTCCATGGGAATGTCTGCTGGAGTCACTAAGCGTAATTACCAGTTAATCAGCAGGGACCTGTAATTATAGCAGTCAGAGGGTATTTCAGTACGGAGGGTTTTCCCAGAGCTGTGCCCTGCTCCTCTGCTTTATCAGAGCTGAGGACAGCAGTGCCCAGGGATCCCCAGCTGCTTGCAGCCCTGTGGATGGAGCTGGACTCATCTTTGGATGGCAATCAGGGCAGTGGGCAATGAAGGACCTGAACCCAAATTACTGTTTCCCAGAGTCCCTGAGGTGTTGCTGAGTGTTGGTGCATGCCCCTGCCTGTGGACGCTCTGGTCCCATTGGGCATCTGCTTTGCAGGCACTGCTTATTTTCCTTCCTGCATCTTTTGTCTGCAGGGACCTGAGCGAGAACTTCATCCAGGCCATTCCCAGGAAAGCTTTCCGTGGGGCCACTGACCTCAGGAACCTGTAAGTCCTGGCAGGGATGGGCATGAGGGAGTTTGGGGTCAGATCTGGTGGCAGGAGCCATCAGGAGCCAACGGTCGCTCTCTGCCTGAGCTATCCCAGCAATGCTTCCTCTGTCTTTCTCTTGCAGGCAACTGGACAAGAACCAGATCAGCTGCATTGAGGATGGGGCTTTCCGTGCTCTGCGAGGGCTGGAGGTCCTGTAAGTGGCCAGAGGCTGGCTGGAGCCTCCAGCCCACAAGCCCTGTGCAGGGTGAGGGTGTCCCTGAGTGCTTCCTAATAACCAAGGTGCTGCAGGGACATCCCCAGTGTGCCATGGTCCCGGTGTCCTCCTGGTCCTGGAAGGGGCCTGGTACCATAGCTGCAGGGCTGTGCTCCAGGGCCTGATCCGCCTGGCTGCAGAGAAGCCTGGAAGGGGCAACAAGTCCTGCCTGGGGGTTTGGGCTGTCCCCATCCCTCACCTCTCCATCCATCCAGTTTGTGCTGGAGGATGAGTGGGTGATGTTGCTCCCAGGTATTTGGTGCCCCTGAACCATCTCACACTCCCATTTATGGCCTGGCCACCCTGACCTGCTCCCCTCTGCCTTCCTGCAGGACCCTGAATAACAACAATATCACTTCCATCCCCGTGTCCAGCTTCAACCACATGCCCAAGCTGCGGACGTTGTGAGTGCCGGGGCCACGGGGGTGGGAGGGACCTCCTGGGCTGGAGTAGGATGTCCCCAGCTCGGCTGCCACTGCCAGCAGCTCAGCAGTGCTGGGACAGCAGCATGGGGAAGGGATGGAGGGGACACCCCTGCAGAGCATCCCAAGCACTGCCAAATAATGTGGCTTTGACAACTGGCACAGATGCTCTCAGGCTCCTCCATGCCTTCCCCTGTGTGCCCCCACCCTTTGGGATGAGCCAGGTTGGGACAGCCGGAGGACAGCAGGGTGGGGAGGAGCTGTCCCATGGCCGCTGACTGTCCCATCCTCCTGCAGCCGCCTGCACTCCAACCACCTCTTCTGCGACTGCCACCTGGCCTGGCTCTCGCAGTGGCTGCGCCAGCGCCCCACCATCGGGCTCTTCACCCAGTGTGCTGCTCCAGCTCAGCTCCGTGGCCTCAACGTGGCAGAGATCCAGAAGAATGAGTTCAGCTGCTCTGGTGAGGGGGGACAGGGAAGGCAGCAGGTGCCAGGACAGGGACATAGGTCAGGGGAACAAACCATGTCCCATCAGTGCAGCCCACCTCCACTCCTTGCCATGTGCCTCAGCTCAGAGCCTGTGTGTGTGCCATGGGCTCGGCTTGGGTCAGCACCATCCCTGGTACTGGGACAACACCACCCTATCAATGTGACAAAGGGTGCCTCAGTCTGTGCTCTTGGAGCTGTGTGCCTTTTGCACAAGGCTGGGGCACACCAGGACCTTATGCACCCGCTCAAGGGTGACACGAGCTGTCCTGGCACACCGAGCTCTCATCAGGGTCCCTTCCTCAGAGAGCTGCCACCCACCTGCCTGGCCCAACTCTTTGCAGTTCCCATACTGGCTGCTTCCTTGGCAGGACAAACGGACCCAGCACGTGCCCAGCTCTGCAGCTTGTCCTCTGGCTCCTGCCCAGCCATGTGCACTTGTAGCAACGGCATCGTGGACTGTCGGGGCAAAGGGCTGACAGCCATCCCTGCCAACCTGCCCGAGACCATGACAGAGATGTGAGTATGGTCCCACACTGTCACTGCCAGGGTCTGGGTAGCTCAAGGCAGTGGGGACATGGGAGCAAGCCCCATGGCTCAGCCACTCTGTGATGCAGCAGGCCTTCCTTGCCCTTCTCCCATGTTGCCCAGATTTAGCCCTGGATTTAAGTGCATTAAAAATGTAAATAGAGAAATAATCTCCTTAGGGGAATCCAATTATGGTGCAAAGCCCCTGCTGTGATGGCACGCAAAGCACATGGGAGGCAGCAGGCACCCCCAGACCCAGGGTGCTGGAGGGGAGGAGGTGCTCCCCCCACCCCAGCCAGCATGATCCCCCACACATGGCACCCCACCCTGATGGAGAAAGCCCCAACGACAGGCTGCAAGTTGTCACTCTGGTGGGGTAACTTACTGCAGGCCTGGGGGTCTTTCAGCCCCTCAGCCATGACAATGGGGTGCTGGGGTGCTTCTCAGCCAGCCTTACAGCACTTGTTTCTTCCCGTTCTCTTTGCAGACGCCTGGAGCTCAACGGCATCAAGTCCATCCCCCCAGGTGCCTTCTCCCCCTACAAGAAGCTGCGGAGGATGTAAGTGCGCAGGCCCTACCAGCTCACCCTGAACCCCAGCACCCTTCACCTTGCTGGCCACGGCTGTGAGCCCACAGCCCCCCACTCCAGCAGGCATGGGGCACTTGCCATGACATAGGTGCCTCACGTGACAACACTGGGATGGGGTCTTGGATACCCCCAGTTCTGTATATTTGGTGCTGGGGGTGGTGCCTGTGGATTCAGCAGGAGGATGGGTGTATGGGGTGAGAGGAGACCAAGGCACCTTCTTTCTTTGGGTTTCAGAGACCTGAGCAACAACCAGATCTCAGAGATTGCCCCTGATGCCTTCCAGGGGCTGCGCTCGCTGAACTCCCTGTAAGTGCCTGCCCTGGCATGTGTGGGGTGGTCGCTGTGCCCTCTGAACTGTGCCCCACATCGCTCCCCCCCATCCCTCTCACACCAGCCTTTCTCTCCCAGAGTGCTGTATGGCAATAAGATCACGGATCTCCCCAAGGGCGTCTTCGGGGGACTTTTCGCTCTGCAGCTGCTGTAAGGCACCAGAGTCTGTGTGGGATGCTCTGCAGGAACACAGGGAAGTGGGGCTGAAGTCCCAGTGCCCATGGTGCAGGGGCTCCAGCCTCAGCTCCCTTCCTTCCTGCCAGGCTCCTCAATGCCAACAAGATCAACTGTGTGCGGGCAGATGCCTTCCAGGACCTGCAGAACCTCTCACTGCTCTCGCTCTATGACAACAAGATCCAGAGCCTGGCCAAGGGCACCTTCACCTCCCTGCGGGCCATCCAGACTCTGTGAGTGCCCACACCAGTTCCAATACCCAAGTGGGCATCTGGGGGGAAGTATCTCAGCGAGTAGCCAGGGCTGGAGATGACAGTCACCCGCCATCCCCTGCAGTGTGTCACCCACTCTCCCTGGCGCAGGCACCTGGCCCAGAACCCTTTTGTCTGTGACTGCAACCTGAAGTGGCTGGCAGACTTTCTCCGTGCCAACCCCATCGAGACCAGCGGTGCCCGCTGTGCCAGCCCCCGGCGCCTGGCCAACAAACGCATTGGCCAGATCAAGAGCAAGAAGTTTCGCTGCTCAGGTGAGAGTCGTACCAGTGACGGGCACCCTGTCCTCAGCCCTGCCCCAGCCTGGTGTCCATGTGTGCAGGGTGCTGATGGTTTTTTTTTGCCCCACAGCTAAGGAGCAGTATTTCATCCCAGGTAAGAGGAGGAGCCACAACCATCATTTCTGGTTGCTGAGTTCCCAGGTGCTGCAGTAACAGAAACGCCGGGCAGCAGGACATATTTTGGCATCTCCACTCGTGCCATTGTCCAGATGGGCACAGAGGCACCCCCAGGGTCTGGCTCTGGTTGCAGGAGGGGAGGGGGTGGTGAGCAGCGCAGTGCCCCATGTACCCAGCACGAATATCCCTGCAAATAAGCTGCTTTGGGCACCAGGAGGAGTAATACATGCACAGTGACTGGGTTGAGGGGAGCCGGGAAATGGACAGGGCCCAACTAAGGGTGTGGGGGGGGTCGGAGGAGGGGAGGGCAGGTGCAGCCCCCGTGTCCCTGCCCATGGGAGCCCACGCTGCCCTTGCTGGTGCACAGGGACTGAGGATTACCAGCTGAACAGTGAGTGCAACAGCGATGTGATCTGCCCCCTGAAGTGCCGCTGCGAATCCAATGTGGTTGAATGCTCCAACCTGAAGCTCACCAAGATCCCAGAACGAATCCCACAGTCCACAGCTGAGCTGTAAGAACCTCCTCCCTCCCACCCTGCTTTCCCTCCTGCAGCTGGAGCATCACCAGCACTGCAGTTTGGCTCAGGGTTTGGTCTGTGCCAGGCCTGTCACAAACATCTCCTGAGCTCTTTTCCATGCTGCCCACCCCAGGCGCCTGAACAACAATGAAATATCTGTCCTGGAGGCCACTGGCATCTTCAAGAAACTCCCACATCTGAAGAAAATGTGAGTATTGGTCAGGCACAGCTCGGCTGGAATTACCCTGGGGCTGGAAATGCACATGGGGGGTCCTGATGCCAGGGCACCTGGAGCATGAAATGAGGAGCACATCCTAACCTGAGGGTCCCCTGAGGAATGTACTCAGTGGCACCTGGGGAGGCAGGGCTCAGGATGAGGCCAGGGCAGACCCCCACATCCTGGCCTGCTTTATCCTCTCCACAGCAACCTCAGCAACAACAAGGTGTCAGAGATCGAGGATGGGGCGTTTGAGGGGGCATCCTCTGTCAGCGAGCTGCACCTCACTGTCAACCAGCTGGAGTCTGTGCGGAGTGGCATGTTCAGGGGCCTGGACGGGCTGAGGACCCTGTGAGTTCACCCTCTGCCATGGGCACAGGGACAGGGATATCCCTGCTTCTTGCTTTCCTGCCCTGTCTGCAATCCTGGGCTGTCAATATCACTGCAAGGCCAGCTCAGGGGAGCCTTACCCATCCACTGGCCGTATCCAGAGCTGGAGGGGCAGGTTTTTGCTTCTCAGAGACTGGCTTAAGCTCATTCTGCTGCCTGGCAGCAAGGTGGGCACAGCCTGGGCACTGCTGAGGTGGGTTTCACCTGTGGCACCCGCCCAGGTCATTAGATGCCTTTGTCTCTTTCCCTCTGCAGGATGCTGAGGAACAACCGCATCAGCTGCATCCACAACGACAGCTTCACGGGGCTGCGCAATGTCCGCCTGCTCTCCCTGTATGACAACCAGATCAGCACCATTGCACCAGGCGCCTTCGACACGCTGCAGTCCCTCTCCACACTGTACGTCTTGGGCACTGGAGGGGATGTTCCCAGACTGTTCCCATCTCATCGGGGGGCTGCAGGGGGTCCCCTTGCTTGGCAGCTGCTCAAGTGATACCCTCATGCTCCTTCCCATGTGCAGGAACCTTCTTGCCAACCCATTCAACTGCAACTGCCAGCTGGCCTGGCTAGGGGACTGGCTGCGCAAGAGGAAGATCGTGACGGGGAACCCGCGGTGCCAAAACCCTGACTTCCTCCGGCAGATCCCACTCCAGGATGTGGCTTTCCCTGACTTCAGGTGTGAGGAAGGTAACTCATGGGCCCTGCGGTGCCGGAGGCAATGGGGGACCAGGCTGCCCCTGATGGGCTGGCCCTGCACTCCCTGTCCCACCACAGTCCCTGCTCCCAGGATGTTCAGCAGTGTCCCGTGATAGCTCAGGGGTCCCTCAGCCTGTTAACACTCTCCCTTAATCATGCATGAGTTTCCCCTCGTGGTACCCAGCTCTTAGGGCTGTTCTCAAATATCCACAAGCTGCTTTGAAGATGGGAGAGGAGTTTGCAGCCACTGCACCGCATGACCCTTGTGCATAGGCAGGTCTGTGCTGGCAGACACTGCCCTGAGTGCTGGCAGGAGCAGAATGCAGGCAAAGCCCACCAGGATTCAGCCTTTCTCCTTCCCGTCCCATAGCCACACATGCACTGGAGGTGGGCAGATGGAGCAGCCGAGGAGCATGTTGGGAGAAAAGCCGTTCTAAAAAGTTTTTTTTTAACTTAGAACAGCTTTTGATCCCTCTGGGAAATATTTACAAACAGATCATCGTTTCTTCTGCTTTCCCTCCTCCACCATGTCAAAGCCTGAAGGGTTGCATCCTGTGCCTTTCTCAGTGGTACGAGCTAACATACGGTTGTCCCAGGGATGCCTCTCCTGCTGGAGCCCAGCGCTGTGGTGGGGAAGGGGGAGCAACACTGGCTCCTTCAGCTGCTCAGGGCAGGCTCCGCTCCCTCTGGCCTGTGTCTAGGAGATGGGTAAAGGGGGTTATTTCAGGAGGATTTGCAGAGCTGACCCTCTCCTTCTGCACCCTCCTCTCTGCCATCCCTGGGATAGCGTTTTTGCTTGAAAATAGTGAAAATCAGAGCATCCTTGAGCTGTCTGGTTGCATCCATCCCAATGGGGCAGGAGATTTCTGCACGTAGGAGTGATTCCTGCACAGGTGACTCTCAGCTGGGCTGAGGCTGTTGCCTGCAAGTGGGCTGCTTGCAGTGCCCTGCTTGGGGGTGAGCGGAGATGGTAGGCATGGAAGAGGAGCAGTCCTAGGTGAGCATGAGGCATCAAGTGCAGCCTCATATGGGCTAGGCCCTGGTGACTTTGTGGCTCTCTGTACCCGGTGCAGGTCAAGAGGAGACCAGCTGCATTCCCCGGCCCCAGTGCCCACAGGAGTGCACCTGCCTTGACACCGTTGTCCGCTGCAGCAACAAGCACCTCAAGGCCCTGCCCAAGGGGATCCCCAAGAACGTCACAGAGCTGTAAGTGGTGGGCAAGTGCACAGACTCTACCTCCGAACACCAATGACTTTGCAACTCTGGGCTCGGGGGGCTCTGCTGTAGGGTTGTGGGTGTCAGAAAAGAGACGGTCCCTCCCACGCCCCCATTCCAGCCTGGTAGTGGAAGCAGGACCCCCCCACTCAGCCAAGGGACCCTATCCAGCCCCAGCCCCAGAAAAAGGTTCAGTGAGGGCCTCTCTGCCAACTCAGGGCTACCAAGGGTGATGTGCAAGGTATTGTCATGGCAGCTGGGTCCCTGTTCATTGGCCCTTGGGAGGGGACAGTGCTGGACAATCACCCCCTGCAGTTAAGGTCCCCGTGCAGCTGTGCAGCCAATGGGATGTGGTTTGCCTGGGATCAGCCACCTGTCACCCTGGATGTCAGGGAGATAGCTAAGCAGCTGTGCCAGGTCTGGATGTGTGGGTACAATGATGCCCATTGCTGTACACTTCTCTGGGATGGAGGACAGCAGCTAGTTCTGTGTGCAGGGAGTGTAGGCACTGGTTGTGCACGTACATATGTATACCACCCCCTCACACCCCTGCGCTGTCTCGCACACCCCTCCTCTCTCTGCATCCTCCACTCACTCTCACACATGCCTTGGGAATGGTTACAGCCGCCTACACTCACATTGGATGTGTAAATGCAGCACATGGCTGGCTGCGCTTGCCTATGCAGGCTGCTGGGAGAATGTCCCTGGGGACCGTGCGCAGAGCCCCCTGCGTGTGCTAACGCACTCACACACCAGCTCCCTGGCCAGCCCAGGGGTCCCCCGACTGTTGCACAGGCCCTGGATGCTGGGAGGGAGGTGATGCTGGAGATGCAAAGTCCATAGGGGTGTTTGTGCAGGAGAAATGAGAGGGCAGAGGGAGGGACCTCCTGCTTCTTCACCACTCTGAGGTGCTTTTGTTCTCTCTTGCAGCTACCTAGATGGAAACCAGTTCACCCAGGTTCCGGGGCAGCTCTCCACCTTCAAGTACCTGCAGCTTGTGTAAGTAGCCAAGAGCAGGAACCCAGGCAGCCAGTCCCATTGCTGGGACCTGTGGGCGAGGACAGGGGCTGTCCCCATGGTGCGTGATCCTGAAGAGGATCCTGACAGTGTGCAGGGACCCCTGACATCCCTCTGTGTCCCCGCTTTGCACCAGGACACAGCTGGCTGGCAGTGATGCTCAGCTCCTGGGTGCTCATAGCCTCTGCTGGGGCTGGGCATGGGGCAGAGCGGGGACAGTAGCATTGCTGCCATCACCCTGTGTGACAGCCCTGCTGCTCCCTTGGAGGCCATGCCGTGCTACTGTTCACACCCCATTGCAGCTGAGCAGGTTGGGGACCAGCGAAGGGGAACAGGGCCCAGCTGGCTCCAAGCTCTGGGGTTTCTGTTTTCCAGTGATCTGAGCAACAACAAGATCAGCTCCCTGAGCAACTCCTCCTTCACTAACATGAGCCAGCTCACTACTCTGTAAGTACGGGCCCTGCAGCATGCCACACTGGGCTGCAGCCCAGCCGAGTTGCAGGGGGATGTTCCTAGGGGACCTCAAAGACTGGAGGTTGCTGGGGACACCAGGGTTTCTCCCCTCTGCCTGGGTGAAGCTGTGGTTTGAGCTGGAGCTGACGTGGGGTGGCTAGGGGAGCATGTGGTGGTGCCCATGGTGGTGCCCCCGTCTCTGTGTTACCTTCTCTCTCCCTTCTGCAGGATCCTCAGCTACAACTCCCTCCAATGCATCCCTCCACTAGCCTTTGAGGGCCTCCGCTCCCTCCGGCTGCTGTAAGTACCTGCCCATAGCCCTGCTCAGCCCATTCTCTGCTGCCATGGTGTCCCTGTGTCCCCTGTGCCCGCTTGGAGCTGGCTGCAGGCAGGCAGGGTGCAGGCTGCAGGAGGAGCAAGGGGAGATGCATCAGCCCCTCAGAGCAGATGGTCCACCTGCAACAGTGACAGTGTGGTGGGGTTCAGCTCTGCCACTGACTGGACCTATGAAGTGAGGGCAGCCCAGCTGTTCATAGTCCTTGCTGCCCACCCTAGAGCCGCGGGTATTGCAGGACCTTCTGTTGTTCTCTGCAGGTCTCTCCATGGCAATGACATCTCCAGCCTCCCTGAGGGCATCTTTGCAGATGTCACCTCCCTGTCCCACCTGTGAGTATCTCCAGCTCCCCAGGGTGCAGGACTGGACATGGGTTCAGGAGACCTTCAAAAACCACGGGGCTGAGCCCAGATTCTCTGGGGGCTGAGCTGCCTCCTCTCCTCTCCTCTTCTCTGGGCTAGTACCTGGGACGGTATTTTTGGGGCAGTGCTATGCTGTGCCTGCCCTCTCCTCACTCAACTCCGAGGTCCAGGCAGGCAGCTGAGCCTCCCAGTGCTGCTGTGATAGCCCTATGGTCCTTGCTGGAGGTGATGTGGGGTCCCTCCTCACCCCACCATATTCATGGGGTCCCCTAGCATGCAGGTGAAGCCATGGAGGTGCTGGCATGGCTGTGGATTGGCGGGGGCTGCTCTGGTGCTTCCCTGCAGCAGCCTCCCCAAATCTGTAATCAAGCATCCTACTAATGCTGGTGTTTCAGCCCCTTTCAGGCAGCCTCTACCCCACGGGCACAGCCCCATACCCACCACCCAGGGCAGGGGTTTAGCTTTGCTCACAGTGACTTTTTGGTCCTTTCCCTGTCCCTGCTAAGCCATTCCCACCTGCCTGCCAGTGGCCAGTCCTGCTCCTGACATCCTGGGAGTCTCAGGCTGTTCCTCCAGCCCACAGAGAGCATCTTGGTTTCTAATCCTGGCCTCCCTGTGTGTTTTGGGAGCAGCACTAGCTCTTTACCGATTTCCCTTGCCAAAGCACGGTGCTGCCAGTTCCCGCAGGGCTGAGCTGTGTCAGCAGCCGGCGCTGTCGGTGCTGTAGGACCAGGTTTGTCAGCCTCAGCAGATCTGCTGTCCCTACCACCTGCCTTCTGGGTTGCCGCCTCCTTCGGCAGAGGTGTGGGTTGCAGTGGCCCTCCATCACTGCTGACCTTAGCAGTGGAGGAGGATGCATCCAGCCCTTCAGCCTTCCACATCATCTGCTGCTCCCTGTCCTACTCTGCTGTGGGGCAGACCAACCCTCCCTCTTCATCCTCCTCTCTTGGAGCAATTCCTTGCTCTCCCCCAGCTCCCCACAAGCTCTGACCATGACCTGCTGCTTGTCCCCAGCAGACCGCTCCCATGTACCTGCCCTGCAGGCTTGTGCAGCAGAGCCCAGGCTGGCCCCAAAGCTCCTGTGCCATGGTCCTGTTCTTCCTGCACAATCTCAAGGTGCTTAGCCTCATTTACACTGGGTCTAGCCAGCTTTGCCCAAGTGTTGAAGAGGGACTCCTGAGGATTTCTGTGTAGGCAGCAGAAGGGAGACCCAGCACAGAGCCACAGGGCCCCACATGGGCTGTGGGGCTAGCAGCAGGGTGATCTAACTGGGCAGCAGTGTGGGGCTGTGTGCCCCAGTCCTCTCACCACAAGCAGCACCTCTGGTGGGTCCAGAAATGGAAAAGCACTGGGTCCCACATCATCTGGCAGGCCAGCCAAGTGACAGAGTTGTGTCCAGTCCCAAGATCTCTAAGCTTGGTTCCCTGCACAGGGCAGCAAGTGCAGTTTTGTCTTTCCTCGCCCTGCAGAGCCATTGGGGCCAACCCTCTGTACTGCAGCTGCAACCTGCGCTGGCTCTCCAGCTGGGTCAAGACGGGGTACAAGGAGCCAGGCATTGCTCGCTGTGCTGGGCCCCCTGACATGGAAGGCAAGCTGCTGCTCACCACTCCTGCCAAGAAGTTTGAGTGCCAAGGTGAGAGGTGCCTGCACTGTCCATCTGTCCATCCTTGCCCTCCTCAGGGAGGGCAGCAGGCATGACGGGGAGCCAGGCTGCCTCCTGCCCCACACCTGGCAGAGCAATGCTCTGTGACTGTGGGGGACTTCAGCGTTTCATCCATTGAGCTACCTTGTAGAGGAGAGGGACCAAGATGTTTCTGTCCCCTTACGTGGTTGGTGGCATGTTCCTGGTGACCAAGGAAGCACCTGGCTGTCCCATTGCCTGGTGAACAGCCCCTTGGTGGGGGCTCTGCCCCTGCATCAATGCTCACAAATGGACACCTCTTCATCACTCACTCCCCGTACTGATGGTCAATTCTGCACCTCCCATTTGACAGGCCCACCTGCCCTGAGCGTCCAGGCCAAGTGCAACCCCTGCCTCTCCAGCCCCTGCCAAAACCAGGGCACCTGCCACAACGACCCCCTTGGCTCGTACCGCTGCACTTGCCCCAGCGGCTACAAGGTACCCTGGTCCAGGGGGTCCCCAGCAGGAGGGGACCCACCCCTGCAGAGCGGAGAAAGGGGCATTGCAGGGCTCTGCTGTGCCCCTGGGGCTCACTGCCTGCAGGACCGTCCCCTCTCCCTGCACACAGCAGTGCCCTGCCAAGTGGGACACGGTGCTGTGGCACCCTCCTCACTCCCACCTCTCTCTGCCCCTTTCCCCAGGGCAGGAACTGCGAGGTGGCACTCAGTGGCTGCTCCTCCAACCCCTGTGCCAATGGAGGGACCTGCCAGCCCCAGGATGGGGAAGGATCTGGGTTCAGGTGAGTGCTGGAGAGGAAGCCACAGAAGATAAGTGTTTGGGCAGCAGCGTGGATCCCTGGCATCCCATGGAGATGAAGTCTGGTGCTTTCTTCCCCTCCTTCACACTCCCCTGGGCACGTAGCTGGGATATTGCATTCACCCAGCAGCTCCAGCCCATGCTGCCTGCTCTTTGCAGCCCTACCTGCACCTCAGCAAGGGCTGAGCACTGACTCCACTTCCCCCCATCCCCTATCCCTGAAGGCTCCTGGGCTGAGGGGAGAGGGGGTCCTGTCACCTCGGGAGGTATGGGGGGGCACAGGGCAGCGGGATCTGGGACTAGGATCCGGCTGCTTCAGCAAGGCTGACTTTGGGATAGGGTCGCTGCCATGCCCCTACACTACCCCGAATGCTTCAGCCCTTTCCAGGAACTGGCGCCCAATTAGTGGCTGAAAATAGCCAGTGGGCTGGGGGCGAGGAGGTGGCTGCACAGCGAAACCGCCAGGCCCCTCTACCCCGTGCTGAGTGGCCTCTCAGCCCGTTGTTGTGGCAACTCGGCATCCTCGCCAAGTGCTCCTGTGGGGCTGTGCATTGCCACGCTCCCCTGCACCCAGTGATCCTTGCCAACAACCTGTGCTGGCATTTTAGGGTGGATCACTGTGCAACATCTGTTTTCTGCCCCCTGACACTGCCCTATGCCCCACGGCAGGTGCCTGTGCCCAGCGAGCTTTGAGGGCCCGACCTGCCGTGCCACCAGCAACCCCTGCAAGGAGCACGGCTGTGAGAATGGGGGCTCCTGCGTGCCCAGTGCCACCAACTACACCTGCTTGTGCCCTGCCCGCTACACAGGTACCCAACACAAGGGCTATCTATCCCCAGACCCCACGGGCCTGGCAGGGAGACGTGCCCAGTGCTTCTCCTTTCCCGACAATGAGGGCTAATAGCTCCTCTGCCTGCTGTGCCAGTGCCCATCACCATGGCCTTTGGGCTCCTCTGGGCTGAGCCACCTCAAGTTTGGGTGCACCCAGCTGAGCCCCCATACCCTGGGACACCCTTGGTGCCTGGCTTGGGCAAGAGCAGAGACCTGCACCCATGGTGGTGTGAGCTGTGGGCTTAGCAGCTCCCCGCCTTGAGCTGAGCCTGCCATGGGCTCCCTGTGGGGACCAGGGCTGCCTCTCTGGTCCCAGAGCTGCTGGGCACCCCCTGGCACCCCCTCTTCTGCCCTGCAGGGGATTTCTGTGAGCAGCCACAGGATTTCTGCTCAGCTGAGCTCAGCCCATGCCAGCATGGCTCCACCTGCATCTCCACCAGCCAGGGGCCCAGGTGAGCCTTCTCTCCTCAAGCCCTTTTCTCCTGGCTGCCTAGCAGGAAAGAATTGCTATTGGGGAGCTCGTGAGGGGACACAGGGAGGGGGATGCCAGGAGGAGCAGATGCCCACCAGCACAAGGGGGGAAGGCAGGGGTGGTCCTCAGCCCCCCTCCTGCCCCAGGTGCGAGTGCGTGCCCGGCTATGTGGGGAGCAACTGCAGCGAGGACTTCGATGACTGCCAGGACCACCGGTGCCAGAACAATGCCCGCTGCCTGGACGAGGTGAACGGCTACTCCTGCCTCTGCACCGAAGGCTACAGGTACCACCAGGAAGATGGTGGGGCACCAGGGATAGTGGGGATGGTTATGTGTCACCGTGCAGGAGGGACCAGTCATGACCTCCTTCCCTCTCTCCCATCCAGTGTGAGAGGAAGGATTGGGGCTGGGCATGTGGGTCTCTGGGGATGGAGGCTGGGGGGAGCAAGCATCCCTGTGGACGGACCTGAGGGCAGGGCTCAGCAGCCGGGCCTTGCTCTGATGCCATTGGCTGGAGAGCCTCCCCAGGGAGCCCAAAATGGGGTCAGAGCCCCATGGGGCAGTGGGCAGGGGGTACTATGCTTTCCCAGCCCCGTGCCCAGCAGCACGCTTGGCCCTGCAGTGGCCAGCTCTGCGAGATGCCACCCCGTGCCGCTGGCCAGCCCAGCCTTTGCGAGCGAGCTGAGTGCCAGAACGGGGCCCTCTGCGTGGAGCGGGGTGCCCGTGCCCTCTGCCAGTGCCTACCCGGCTTCGGAGGCCCCAAGTGTGAGAAGCTGCTGAGTGTCAACTTCGTGGACCGCGACACGTACTTGCAGTTCACCGACCTGCAGGACTGGCCCCGAGCCAATATAACCCTGCAGGTGAGGGCTGGGGGTCATGGGTGCATCAGGGGCTGGCATCGCGGGTGCTGCCCTGGGGATGTGTACTCCCATATCTCCCCCTGCCAGGTCTCCACGGCTGAAGGCAATGGCATTCTGCTGTACAACGGTGACAATGACCACATGGCCGTGGAGCTGTACCAGGGCCACGTCAGGGTCAGCTATGACCCCGGCACCCACCCCAGCTCAGCCATCTACAGGTACCTGCCACCCCTTCCCTGCTCACTGGGAACCACCACCTCCATTGCATTGGTTTGGGGAGTCCCCAGTGACCCAGCCATCCCCACCAGTGCCGAGACCATCAATGATGGGCAGTTTCACACTGTGGAGCTGGTGACCTTCGACCAGATGGTGAACCTCTCCATTGATGGCGGCAGCCCCATGACCATGGACAACTCTGGCAAGCACTACACACTGAACAGTGAGGCCCCCCTCTACGTGGGAGGTAGGAGAGAGGCTGGGGGTCAGTGAGGGGCACAGGGAGCATCTGGGCACGCTGATGGTTCTGTTCTCCCCAGGGATGCCTGTGGATGTCAATTCAGCTGCCTTCCGCCTCTGGCAGCTCCTCAATGGCACCAGCTTCCATGGGTGCATCCGCAACCTCTACATCAACAACGAGCTGCAGGACTTCACCAAGACGCGGATGACGCCAGGGGTGGTGCCGGGCTGTGAGCCCTGCCGCAAGCTCTACTGCCTGCATGGTATCTGCCAGCCCGCTGGCACCCAGGGCCCTGTCTGCCACTGTGAGCCTGGCTGGGATGGGCCCCACTGTGACCAGCCCCACGGTGGCCCCTGCCAGGGGCACAAGTGAGTACCCCCGTGCTGTTGTCTGACCCCCAGCAAAGGCCTTGCCCCCATTGGCTGTCCTGCAGTGACCCACCTGCCCCATTGGGGTTTTGGCCACCCCACCTCATTGGCTGCCCCACCACAACTGCTCCACTCCTTGGCTCATTGGCTTCCCCTTCTTCATTGACCGGCTTCTCATTGGCTGCTCCTCACTGACCACTCCTCTCATCCCTGTCCTCACCCTTGGATGTCCCTTTTCACCGCTTGCCCTGCCCACCCCTTCTATTGGCCATCTGCCACCCTTCCCTGGGACTGGGCTGAGCTGGTGGTGCCATGCCATGGTGGTGGTACCATGACAATGCTGTGCCACACCCCCGGCACTGAGGCATGCCAGGGCTATACTGAGCTGGCGGTTCCATGCCCAGCCACGCCAGTGCAGTGGCAGTGCCATGCCATAATGGCTGTGCCATTGACAGTGTTGGGTGCCCGCAGGTGCATGCACGGGCTGTGCCTGCCCCTCGACGCCCTCTCCTACAGCTGCCAGTGCCATGAGGGCTACCAGGGTGCCCTTTGCAACCAGCCTGTCGAGCCGCCCGACCCCTGCCACCACCAGCCCTGTGTCCATGGCCACTGTCGCCTCACCCCAGGTGGCCAGCCCACCTGTGAGTGCCATAGCGGCTACGCCGGAGCCCTCTGCGACCAAGGTAAGCACGGGGGAGGTGGGTGCCCAGGGTACAGCCCCACACTGGGACGTCAGGCTGAGCATCGCTGTCCCGCAGAGCCAGAGTGCCGCGGAGAGCCGGTGCGGGACTACCACCAGGTGCAGCGCGGCTATGCCATCTGCCAGACGACGCGGCCAGTGGCCTGGGTGGAGTGCCGGGGCACCTGCAGCGGCCCTGGCGCCGGCTGCTGCACCGGGTTGCGGCTCCGGCGCAGGAAATATGCCTTCGAGTGCAGCAACGGCGCGACCTTCGTGGAGGAGGTGGAGAAGCCCAGCAAGTGCGGCTGCAGCCAGTGCCTGTGAGCGGCACCCGGCCCCAGAGAGCCGGGGGGCCGGCGGGGAGCCCTCCCAGAGCCAAGGACTTGGCTTTGGCCTGCAGCCACGGTGCTGCTGTCTGCGTGTTCCTGGACCGTAGCTGCATCAGAGGAGCCTGGCGGAGGGTAGAGCTGTTGCATCTAGAGGGTTGGGGGAAAAAAAAAAAAAAAAAAAGAGAAAAAAGAAAAAAAAAAACACCCCACAAAAAAAGAAAATGTGTAGATAGAGATTTTTTTAAGAACTGCAGCTACACAGATGGGTGGGTGCTCTGCCCCACTGCCCCTGCCCACTCCTGGAGGTGCTCTGCCCCTCCCTGCAGCCACAGAGGGCAGCACCTGTGTCCCCCTTCGTGTCCCCTCCCTGGCAGCCCTGTCCCTTGCATCCTGACTGGTGAGCTGGGGACTTCTCCGTCACCTGGGGCTGGAGCAGAGTGGCCTGACATGGCAGAGCATCGTGGGCCATGGCAAGCTGTGGCTGGCAGAGGGCTGTGTGGCACGGCCAGCACTCCATGTCCCCGCGTGGTCCTGGTGATCCCTGAGCCCTGTTCCCTGTCCTCTCCTCCGGCAGCCCTGGACTCCCTGCTAAGGACCTGCCCTTGCCACAGTGGCAGCTGTGGTGAGCAGCTCCCTGGTGTGGTAGCTGGGGTGCTGGAGCCCAAAGTGACCTAAATAATGTCCCCAGCTTCTCAGCCACAGCCTGGTCTGATGGTGGCACTCCTGGGCTGTGCTTGCTGGCAGGGCTCTGCGGTGCAAGGGGCATGGCTCCAGCCCATTGTGGTGGCATCGTGACCATGAAGGGTGGAGCAGGACCAGGATGGTCCCATGTCTGCTGAGCAGGGGCACAGGCAGCGGGGTGCAGACGTCTGGGGGGCCCCCAGTGCCAGCTTTGCGCCATTCCACGGGATCCAGCACTGTGCCATTGATGTGGAGTGGCTCTGAACGCTGAAAGGACAGCAAGGTGGGTCTGCCTGGAGTTGGGACCTGCACGGAGCAGCACAGGAACCCTTTTCCTCCAGACTCAGCCTTGGGAGGGTGCTCTGCAGCTGGGCAGAGGTGCTTCATGACCCAGTGAGCTGGGGCAGGAGGCTTCTGGGACAGCCAGCATGCAGGTTTGCCATGCCCATCACCGGGAACTCAGCCTTGGGGGTGCCAGGGCCAGCTGAAGAGGCTGAAGATGGCCAAGCTTGCCAGTGTGGATCTGATACCCCTGCTAGGATAGGTCCCACCTCTCCTGGACTCAGGTGCCAGTGCCCAGGCAGTACCTCTCCAAAACCCACAGTGGATGTGCTGGGCTGGTGTGGGACCAGGGACAGCACTGCTTCTGATGTAGCACAGGGAGCCTGTGCCAGGGTACCACATGCACCTGATTTCCACACTATCGCTTCTACACCCATGGGGACTGAGGATGGTGGGGCCTGACCTAGGACATTGCACATGGCTGGACAATGTGTCACCATGTCACCTGGGTGGACAAACTCATCCCAGGGCTGCAGCCCCACCTCTCTCCATCACACCATTCCAGTGCATCAACGTCAAGGTCCACATCACCAGCTGCGGCCGGGCTCCGGGCATGTCCACCAGGTTCATCTGGCTCCGTGGGTGCTGCCACCATCCATGCTTACCACCAGCATCCAGGACATTCTCACCACCACAGGGATGTGTTTCTGCTGCAAATGCCTTCTCCATGGGAGCCCTCTGTGCCACACAGAGGAGCTGGGACACGTCTCATTTTGCCCATGGCCCGGACAGGGCTTGGTTGTGTTGTGTTTCTGTTCTTGCTGTAAGCTAACCGCTAAAGTATCTCTTTATACAGAATACTTACAGATTCTAATATATATTTGTATTTCATTTTGTTATAGTATTTTTATATGTTCGGGGTCAACAAATGATGTTTTCTTTTTGTTTACAGATGCTACTGGGCAGGAAAATGACGGTGGCTTTGTTTGGCCCGTGGGGTTTGTGTGTGTCACTGTTGAAGACGCTGGTTTGTACTAGGCTGGTGAGGGAGGCGCTGAGCATCCTTCTGCTGGCACAGGCTGTATTGTTTTAGGAGATGTTTGGTAGTGTCTATGTTGTCTTCCATGTGAACATGACATTTATTCATTCAGAGGTTTCGCCTTTTCTTTCCTGGAGGGGAGAAAGGGGCAGCTGGTGCTGAGGAATTGCTGGGCATAGGAGGAGGTGGCACAGGCTGGGGAGAGTTGGTGCTGCCATAGGTGATGACCTGATACTCCTGGAGGAGCCCTGGCCACTTCTTTTGGCCAGAGCATCACCCACATGGTGCTGGGACATGCAGCCCCAGGCTGAGGACTCATCATCAGGGAGAGCTGGGGTTATCCATACAATGCCTCGCAGAAGGAGCTGTCACTGCCTGGGTTGTGTGTAGGGGAGTGGGAGAAGCCAAAGGGCCCGGCCTCTGCTGTGGGAATAGAGCGGCTGTGGGGAAACTGGGCACCTGTGGCTCTTTGAGGAAGGGGAGAGGGCACCTGGGCATGACCGAGGAGTTACACTGTTTTTGCTGCAAACACAAATCTGCCACAGGAAGCAGCGCCACCAGCTCAGACACAGGCATAGGAGCAGTTAAATCCCATCTGGACATTTCTATGCTCCTCCAGAGCTGGAGGGGTCCCATCCAGAGGATGCCAGGCTGTGGCTCCCCCTCATGCACTCCCTCACCTTCGCCCTTCCCCAGTTATCACGCCAGACAACCATTGATATCAAAGAAATGTTTAATAAGCTGCAATAAAATACGGACCTTTAGAAAGCTCATAGGGTGAATATCGACAGTGGAGGAAGGAAAGAAAACAAGGTGGTGGGAATCCTTGAGGAGTTCAGATCTGAGTCAGGGACCTTTTACCTGGAACAAGAACACAACTTCTTCCATAGGCTAGGATGAAATAAAAGACAGGAGCACAGAGTTCACAAAATGTCAACATTTAGAGAGTCGATACATATTCAAAGTTCAAATGACCCAGCTCTTATAGCTATACATAATGATTTAAAGCAACTTAATATAATTTTGTTTTCTTTTTTTTATATACACTTTCAAAGGTTCATCAGGTGAGGTATGTAAACATTATCTAATGGAAACCCCTCTCCACATTTCCAACTGAGAATTCACAGCAGACAGTTCATTTTCCCAACTCGCAGCGCAGTACTTCCCTCTCCCCAGAGTGGCCGGGAATGCTGGCCCAAGCCATGGCTCTCCCAGGCACCGGCTCCGGCTCCCGTTTCCCACTGCTGGTCTGTACAGTTCACATTGCTTAGGCTCAAACATACAGTACCGGACAGGAGGCCTTTTCAGCTCAGTGTCTAAAATTCTTACAGAAACAGAGAAACAAAACTCTCCCAGGGAAGCAGACACAGATGAAGGAAAAACATTTGCCGTCAGGGTGGAGATAGTATTTAAACGGTGAGCATCTTATAAAAGAAAAATTTACAGGTTGTTGTTGTCTTTTTGGTTCCTTTTTCATTTACACACCTGTTCCAAGGGTAAAGCTGGGGGGTCCTGCAAGGACTGGACCTGGCAGCACTCCCCATTCCACCCTTCAAAGTCAGAGACCCATAAGCAGCAACATTCCTGCTGATGCTGCTCCACGCAGACAGCCGAGCTGGGGTGGACACAGCCAGCAAACACTTCTAGGCAAAAAAGAGGTTTAAAAAAAAAAAAGGGAAGAAAAATCCAAACCCACATAGGAAAAAACAACCAAGTGACCTGAAACCCTCTGGAAGGAGAGTTAAAATTGCAGCATGGCAAGCAAATAAGCAAACGACCTTCTGGAGCCAGCACCAGGTTTGTGAGGGTGACAGCGGTGCGCTCCCTTGGTCACCCACACCCGCAGGAAGCGGGAGCCCCGAAGGCCGCTGCTCACTGCACTAACTCAATAGCGCAAATTTGCTACCTAACCTACCCCAGGCATTTTGGAGGCAGTTCCTGGGGGGGTGACGGCAGCCCCAACCTCCTGCATCCCTGGGGACACCTCCTTGGGCATCTCCAGGCCAAGAGACCCCCTCATGCCATGCTGGACCGAGTCTCCGCCAGGAGTGGGGTTAATCCCACCCAGCCCTGAGCCCCAAGAGCCCCTGCCATTGAAGCAGGCATTATTACTACAAATCTTATTGCTTGCAGTGCCCCCGCCCCAGGGAAGGGCCATCCCAGCTGGCCACAGGAGCTCACTGCCTCCCCAGGGACCGTGGCCATTGACCAGATCTGACATCATTGAAATGAGATGAAGAGAAAGAGTTAATGCTTCAACGTTGATGTGACATAAAAAAACCAAGCCAACCACCACCACCACCACCCACCCCACCCCATCCCATCCCGTCCCGTCCCCCCATGCAAAAGCCAACCCTTTGGTTGCGGCACACTGGGCGATACAGCCCCATCAACCGACACACCAGTCAGAACAAGAACCTGTGGAAAGCCCATGAAATAAATATTTTTTAAAAACTATTTACAATATTAGATCTGTGAACATGAAGTGAGAGAAAAATGCTTTTTCTTGCCCCAAAAAAGCTTAAAAAGTAGGTTAGCATCCTGCTGCCTAGCACAACACTATCTTACATGGCACCTACACATAATATATATTCACATTTCTTTTTAAAATTAGGTACTCTTACAAACAGACTTAGAAAACATTGGCTAGCAACGCAGCCCAAGGGATCCCTTGGCCTCCAGACCCACGCCGCGAACGCCGGCCAGCTGCATCCCAGCTCCTCTGGCTGCCCCCAAGCTGCCAACGTGCCCTGAATCAAAACCGCCAGCTGCCCCCCCCAGTGCCTTTCAGGGAGAGGGTGGAAGTGCTCGTGAAAGAGAGGGCTTGTCCACAGGGAGGGGAGGAGGAAGGATGGGGACTGTGATTTCTGCTAAGCCTAGGGGTGAGCTTAATACAAACAAGAACTCCTGAGAACATCTTAGAACAGATGGATTCATTTCACAACCACCAAGCTAAAGTATGGGCCAAACGGACGCTACGACACATGGGGTGGGGGAACACGGGCAATGTGGGGACGTCATAGCCTCGTGGTTTGCTCAAAACCCTACAGCTACAAGAAAAGCTGCAGTGGCATTTCCTGGCAGGTGGGAGCCTACCCCCGCCTCACTGCCGGGATGCTCAAGTGTAGAGCCCAAGGACACAGACCCGAGGATGCCATGGCTGGGGCTCAGCTCTCTTCCCCCAGCACAACCGCTGGCTGTGGAAAGGCGAGAGCCTGAGCCACACAGCAGCCCACACCTCCCCGCTGCCCCAGGCACTGCCCATGCCTACAGAGGCTGGGAGCTGCAGCTTTCCCAGTCACCTTCAACTGGGAATGCTTTGTCAGGCTGAAAGAATAGGAGCTGGAGAGAGAAAGTGTCCATGAGCAAGTCTTAAAAACAGGGCAGCAGTACCTCCGTGTCCTTCTGAGATTGTGTCTCTGTTTCCTGGGAGGTTACTAGGAGCTGGCAGGCAAAAAGCTGCTCAGGCAGCCCACCCGCCCGCTCAGTCCTGTGCTGCACAGCTCTCCCGGGCACAGGAGGGACAGGACTGCGAAGAGCAGCAGGGATGAGTTCATCCCGCTCTCCCAGCTCATGGAGGATAATCAGCAATGTGGCAGAAAGTTTGCTGAAAATATCAGTGCTGGCTGAAGAGCTCTTTGGAGAAGGTTTGCTGCAAATATGTCTCACTGATGTGCTGGCAACACAGATACACCACTGCACGCAGCAAATACGAGCTAAAAAAGACATCATTAGTGATTAATATAAACACGTGCACGCCTTGGATATACTGTGTGCACACCTTGGATATACTGCATGCACCCCATCAGCAGAGAAACCCCTTCCAGGGCCAGCATTGCTAGACAATAACCTAACCACTACAGATAGAAGGAGCCATCCTGGGCTCAAACTGCTCTTGCTGCAGCCCTCAACCCCCAACAGACACATCTTGACTCAGAGCTTGGCAAATCCAGCCCCTCCCAGATGTTTGGTAAGATGAATGACTCCTGACCATGTGAAGCATTAAGACCTGGAGCTGCTGATGACAAAATAAGAGAAGAAAAGGTAACCACACAAATGAGAGAGAGGGGCTGGCAGCAAAGGGACAGCAAGGCCATCAGTGAAGGTACAGAGCTAAGATGCTGCTCGTGCTACATGGACTGGGGAGCTGGGCTAGAGACTAGTTTCAAGAATAGGAAGAGAAAGTGGCCAGAAAGGAAAGCTAAAGTAACAGGAAGAGGAGAGGTCTGTTCTGTGGGACACAGCAGTTGTGCAGAAATCTGGAGCTGAAGAAGCACAGCATGGAGTTGCAGGGTGGCCCGGAGGAGGAGGAGCGCAATGAGGCTGCGGAGCTGAGGATGGCACTGTGGTAGTGCCAGTGGGCAGCTCTGCAAACGGGAAATGCACTTGATGCCTGTGTGGACTAAGGCGATGAATTGTGTTGCTTATTAAGATCGTCTGTAGCTCCCTGTGCATCTCTTGCATTGCATCGAAGCTGCATTTATTGGTAATGGGCTGCTCTAAAGCAGGGGCCATGCCTCAGCAGCACACCTCACCACTGCCTCGCTGCCTCGTACGCAGACATGGGTAGTGCACATCTCGAGTCATTAACAAAAAGCAACATGTTATATGTATGGTATTATCTCTACTTATTTTTGTGTCTCTTGCACAGTGTTCTAGCTGAAATGTGGCAAGAGGAAATTGGGAAGTCAATTGAGAAGAGTAATGCAACATGAGGACTGATTGTGGAAAAAAAGGAGAAAAAATTCAAGCACGTGAGCACTGATAAAGAAAATGGAGCTACCCAGACAATGCCAGCATGTCAGGCAGTCACCTCACATGCAACTAAATCAAAATTTGATTTTCTAGCAAATTACAGCATTCCTCCTTACTGCTCCTAAATAAACCCTCACAGGAGCAAGTGTGAAGCACATTGAAAGCAGGTCCTGTAGTCTGCAAGACCTGGCAGCTATTACTGGTGTTATGTGGAGAATGCACATGGGAGAGGCAGAAGGGTCAAAGATGGCATCTCCCAGGGCAGTGGCAGCAAGGGAAGGTGCCCAGCAAAGAGCTGGAGGTTTCCTTAGAGCAGAAAGCCTTAGTGCTTAGAGATGACGACCACCCTGGCCTACTTTACCCCTAGGGTAACCCAAAGTATTGCACAAATCTGTAATTCAGAAAACTTGTACTAAAGCACCAATATCCCCACCTCATGGTGGGCTGGAGAGGTCATGCCCCAAGTGCTTGCTGCAACAACTGACCCATAGGTGACGGCTTCACGCTACCCATCTGTCACGGTCCGGGCGCAAGCGGCCGTGCTGCCTCCCAAAAGGGAAGAGGATCAAGGGCAAAACAAGATAGCTGTAGTTCTCTTTAGCTAACTTAGGAAGACATTTCAAAACAGTGGCAAACAAGTCTGCCCCAAAGTAAAACTACCTGCACAAGTCAAACCCACCACCCTGCGCAGCAGCTGCAGGAGGAAATGCTCCTGCCAGCCCCTCACAAACAGCATGATGTAGAGACAAATCACTCCAGTTTTCCTCAAAATTGTAATTTTTAAACAACAAGGAGTTGTTGGGAGTTGTTTGCCCTGAGGATAGCAGAGCAGGGAGCCAGGAGGTTTCTGTTGACATGACCCCAGACCATCTCACCCTCAGGGCCATCCCGGCTCAGAACCTCCTGCAAAGCTGCTGCGCCCTGTCCCTGCAGATGCCCAATGTGCTGCTCTGCCACCTGCCCACTGGACCTAGGTGCCCACATGGGAGGGTTTTCTTTGAAAAAAACCTCAGAATTATTTGCTTTGTCTTCATTTGCTTTCCGAAGACAAGAATAACAATCCACAGCCCAGCCCAGAACACTCTTTTCAAGTCCCATCCTAACAAAACCCACTCCCTCTACCTTTCTTCATTAAAGGGTGTAGAAATTCAGATTTACACCCACAAGGCAGCCCAGCTTCCATTAAAAGGGTCTTTGCACAGGTTTTGAGCTTTAGTCTTTGTCCAGGACATGCTGGATGTCAGGTGGGAAATCCAGGACTTGTTGAATGCCTCTGGCATTCCCAGATAGGGACAGAGCTGCTGACTGAAGGTGATTGAAGCCTGGGACAAGCTGTAGGTGCCTTTGAGGCTCAGGTCACATTGCCTGCACACTGTCCAGCATGACTAATGTGACTTTGGTCTCTCCTGGAGCCCTGTGACTCCTACACCATCTGCTGACAGGGCTTCATCCCACAGGGGTCTGCCTTCAGCACAGGAAATCTCCATACCACCAAGCTGTAACACAGCAGTGTACCAGAACACTACAGGACAAGACTAGAAATCCAAAGGTGGGGGGAAAGAATATGGTTGTCCTCTTAGTATCTCTGATTTCTTCCTGTGATGGGTCCTGGGCATTTCTCTCCGGAGCTGATGCCTGGCTGGTTCCACTGCTAGGAACCTCAGCCTGCTGATCCCACCACCACCTATGCCAAGCCATGTGCATTGAACTGGGGACAGATGCCCAGATGCTGCTCCACTCCTGCACCAGTGTGATGTTTGCCATCTCCCACCCTTGCCACGCTGAGCCAGCTGGTGCTGGTGGAGCCCCAGGGCGCAAGAAGGCAGCCAGGAGGCTGGAGCAGCAGGACCTCATCCAGAAAGCCTCTCTGCACTTGCTTTGTTGAGGTTTTTATCCTCATGAGTTTCCCATTCCCAGAAGCACAGAAGATGGGGAGCAGAGCAGCCTGCCTTTACCAGCAGCTAAAAAATCAGAGAGCAAAAGACTGGGAAAGCCCCAAGGAGCACCCGGCGAGTGGTGCCCAGCACACACAGTCCAGCGCAGGCGCTTCAGGAGTGACGGTGAAGGATGGAGGAAACGGTTGTGAAGGATGGGGAAAGGGAGGTTTGCTGCTGGGGAACTGCATGAGAAGTGGAGGTAAGAGTGGTGCTCACACACCCGGCACAACGGAAGGAGAAGAAATCCTGGCCCGAGTGCCTGCAAAGAGGCTGCCCTAGGCAGAGGTTGGAGGAGAACTGTAAGCATGGATGGAGAAGCAGGAGGGAAACACAACCTCTAAGAAAGGTACAGATCAGTCATTTAACTGCCATCAGTGCCCTCCTGCCTCACACCTCTCCTGAAACACTTTTAAATCTTTTCTGATGGAATGTTTGACATATTTAATGCATGCAGTAAAAATTAAAGTAATAGATAACTTCACATTAATCTGTACAGGGACTGACAGGCTCAATTTAATCACTCCCTAGCTGATCAGAGAGTTAACTTATTCTAGCATGATTCAAAGGAAAGGTAAAGGATTTTTTTTTTTTTAAATCAGCCATTTCATAGTAAGAGAAAAATGTGCTGCAGCCTCGTATGCGTCAGCGCTGGGGGAAGGGAATACCTGCAAGAGAGCCAGATGTGCTCTGTGAAGGGCATGCGAATCTCAAATGCCTTGTTTCATCCTCTATACTAAACCAGCACAATGAAAGATCTGAAGATGATTACTTGCTTTCCACCTCCAGTCCACAGGCTTTGGGATCTGGGGTTCAATGCCAACTGTGAAAAGCAATTCCCATTACAGCTGAGCCCTCTCTAGCCTTTGATACCAGGGCAGGTGGCCTTCAAAGTGTGGCCTGCCCTGGAGCCTTGCTCTCAGCAGGGACAAGGAGCTAAGCTGAGCAAGGACCAGCAAGTGGCTGTTTAAGGTCGGACGACCCCAGAGCCTGCCTGTTGCCCCCTCAGGAATTGCTGCTTTCTGCATGGGAGGAGGCTTCCACTAGGATTCATGAAAATGGACCTTATGCAGTAAGGAGAAAGTGAAGCTGTGGAGATACAGTGGCTGAACAAGGTCCTTTGGCTGAGCGCAGACCACAGCAATCCCTTCGCAGCTGCTGAGCACCCCTGCCTGGCAGAGCCAGCACGGCCACACGCTCTGTCCACTTCTGATGGGTTTTTTCTCAGTAGTGCTAGGCACTGTGACCCTGTTCTGCCACTACAGACCCTGTTCTGCCACTACAGACCCCCAGCTGGCTTTGGAATGTGCTGCAGAGGCTTGCAGAGGAGCCCTGCTAGGATGTCGTGCAGGACAGCGCAGAGGCTTGGCCACTCTCAGGCTTCACAGCATGAGACACAAACAAGGACAAATCAACTGCACCTCGCTAGTGAAAGGATGAAATGCAAATTATGGTAAAAAATAAGCTTAAGACAGTCTCTTATCCCAACCCTATTCCAGCTGCAAATCCTGGCTTATGAGGGTGCAAGGCAAGACGTGCACAAGAGCACAGGGTGAGGGTCAGGGCTCCCCTTCTGCAGAGCACCAACAGAAGGAGCTCGAGCCCGTAAAAAGGGAGAGACACAACTTTCAGCGAAGTGCTGCAGAAACTATTGTGCCATCAGAGACTACAGAAATCACCATGAGCGCAGCAAAATGGGAGAAAGAGGTCTGTCCCAAAGCAGGGCATGGTAGGACTGAGTCATCCCTGAAGCCAGCAAGAAATAAAGATGGATAGAGCCCAGCACACCACCTGGCAGCAGTGGATGTGGCAGCCTGGTACCTGCAGCATCTCCTCCACCACCTCCACCTGCGCGGGACCTCCCCACCCCACAGCTGTGCCATGGGGGAGGGAGGCAGCCATCAGAAGTACACACACCAGTAGCTAATAAATACTTTGATGCAGGTAACAGTATGGGACATCAGCAGCTGCTGCAAATGAACCAACAAAGGACAGATTCACCTTTCTCTCCCTCAGTGATGGGAAATGGTTTTGGTTTTGCTTTAAATGCCACTAAGAAGACAGACAGAGGGAGGACTCTGAAGGAAAGGGAAATGTTTGCGTGCACCCAAAGGCTGCCAAAAGCTACTTCATGTGCACGAAGGTGGTTTTCTTTCTGCTACAGTACAAGTGCTTGTGCCTCAAGTATAAAACGCAAGCCTCCAAATCACACAGACGAGCTTCTTATTTTTATTTTTAAAGTTATAAATAAGGCACTGTACTTTTAACTAAAACTGCCTGGTTCCAAGTTTAAAAAAACCCAAGGAACATTCAAACTGCAGAAACTTCCTTCTGAACAGCAGAGCCAGACAGGTTGACCTCTTCTCTGTCCGAGACACATCTGCCGATGCCTAAAATCATGGGCGTTATCCTTTAACTGCGGATTTTTAAAGGCTTGCTACAGCTTATAAAAGCAGCTTTAGTTAATGCATGGTAAAGGATTACTACTATACATCAGTTTTGTACATGGCTACCGGTTCTTCGCTATTTTGGGTCCAGTCGCGAGCGTTTGCTGTGCGAACAGTCCACTTTTGCCCTTAGCTTCCTCTTTCCCTGTGACCCACTGCTCTCCTGCATCTTCTTCATGGACCTTGTCAGGGTCTTCCCACTGTTGGACTTCTTGTTGGTCATCTTCTGTGACCTTGTGGAGGACTCTCCCAGGGGCTTCTGCTTCGGGGGCTTGGCCAGCTCCTCGTGGCCTGGGGGCAGCGCAGTCCGCCTGCTCGTGTTCTCCTTGCCCTTTCGCATGGAGAGACGCACCTTCTCCAGCTGCCTTTTGGGGACTCTCTTCTCTTTCAAAGACATTTTTCTAGCCAGCTTATTGCTCCTCTCCATGGCAGCCTGCTTTCGGGTGGCAGGAGTTTTCACACTGACCTCTGAATGCTTTATTTTACTGGCCTTCTTGGTAGGTAGCTTGTCCTTGGTTGAGGAGCTGGACCGCTCCTGGGTGCTCCCGCTCTCCTTCAGAGTCCTCTTCTTCCTGCTGAGCTGGAGGTTGGCTCTGGATGAGGGGTCCTCCTGGGACCTGATCTTCCCCTTCCGCCCTTTCCCCATCCCATCCACAGATGGAGATTTGGCAGGGAAGGCATCTGCTTTGATCTGCAAGGCTAGCTTTGGAGACATCAGTGGGTTGATGCACACGCTCTTCCGGCTCTGCTTGCTCTCCAGGGTCGGGTGGTCCCCTGGGCCATCATTCTTCTTCTCTGCCTTCACCATGCGGTGCTGGGCTCGCAGCTTGCCCCGTAGGTTGGAGTATTTGCGTAGGATCCTGGTGCTGGCCTGTGTGGGCAAGCTGGGGGCAAGCTGGATAGTTTTGTCTTCGCTCAGGTCCTTGGTGCCAGTGTTGGCGGGAGATAGCTGGATGGGAGCTGTGGCTTCTTCAGCCTCTGCTTTATCAGCATTCTCCCGAATTTTGGCCCAAAGCTTTTGGTTCTTCAGATTATTCCGAGCTGGGGTAGTGGCGGCAAACTTCTTGAGGTGTTTTTTCAAACGTTCAGCTTGCAGTGAGCTAGGGTAGAGACTGGAGGAAGAATATTT
This sequence comes from Coracias cyanogaster, assembly GCA_033124195.1. NCBI lineage: Eukaryota > Metazoa > Chordata > Aves > Coraciiformes > Coraciidae > Coracias > Coracias cyanogaster. The sequence continues at coordinate 97,886 of JAVSBS010014060.1, forward strand.
CTGCATGGGGACTTTGATGGGGGGGATCTCCCCTGGGAGACGGGTGTTGAGTTTCTTCACAATCACTAGAGACCTGGTTTCAGTTGTCTCCAGAAACCACTGGCAGATGTCAGACAGCTTAAAGGCCTTCATAAACAGCATCTGGACAGGAGAAAGCTTCTGCACTTCCAGTGAGCATCTACTTTTTCGTGTCCTTTTCTTGCTTTTCCAAATCTCTTTCAGCTTGTCAGATTTGTTCTTTACCTTGGGGGCTGCCTGCACCTCCTTCTCCAGCTGAATCCATCCCTTCTGAACTTTCATGTACTGGGCATTGAACTCAGCAATGAGCTCCTGGTTCTCTTCTTCAGCACACCACTCCATGAACTTTGGTTTGCTGTCAGCCGTGTCTATATCCTCCAGTGCTGGGGAGTCATCGTTCCCTGAACTGCTTTCATCCCTCGGTTTGGGGATCGCTTGCATAGACTCCTTCCCTGGTGTGTTCTTTTTTGCAGTGTCCATGGGTGCAGGTGTGTGTCTTAAGTTATAAAACTGCAGGGCAACCTTTTTATGCTTCGCAGCCTTTGCTGGAAGAGGCTTGCTTCCAGTTCTGCTGCTGGGACACGGAGGCGAATTGGCCACTGGCTCATAGTTCTCCAGCTTGCTTATGTCCATGGCACTGTCAGAGCTCTCCTCATCCTTTGTGCTGGCATTGCCTGGTTTCACATCCACTTGCCCAGCATCATTTTCAGGCACGCTGCTCTCTGGAGGAAGGAGAATGTTCTGCTTCTCAGAATCAGCCTGAAAGCTGATTTCCAGCATCTCATCCGGTTGACTTTGGCTGCTGTTAGCAGGGAGGTTGTTGTTAGAGGTATTTTCTTCCTTTGCTGCAGTCTCTTTTGCTAAGATGCTTTTATAGGTTTGTCTGGTAATGACACCATTCTCCTCACCTGGCCGCTGCTCAGCAATGCTCTCCGGAGCCTGGCCAGTGCCTGGCCCCTCACTGATTTTGAGCAGCACATCAGGGAAGCAGTCGTTTGGGAAGTACACAGATGCTGCCCTATCCAGGTGCACTTCTCTCTTGAACCGCTTAGTGCCAGGGCTCTTGGAGAGTTTGATCTGAAGGCAAGGAAGCTGCACAGAGCTGGAAGAGCCAGCGTCCTCAGCACTACCCTCGGCAGGTGACTGGGATTGCTGGCTTCGGAGACGCCGGTCTGATGCCACAAGCACTCTCCTTCCTTTCTTTCGCTTCTTGTCTAGACTGTCTTTGGAAGAGACAGAGTCTTTCCCTGCAGTGTCTGAGCTGTTGGGTTCAGGTGGCATTTCCCCTTCAACAGGCTCTTTTTCACCCACTGGGCTGTTATTCTGCACTGCCTCCCCTTCCAAGATTTCAGGGAAGGCTGTGCTGGCTGGCACAGCCTCCTTGTGCTCAAGGGAGCTGTCACCCCCCATGCCCGATAGTTCAGCTTCTGGTTCAGCATCAATGCTTTTGTTCACATCCACACACTGCAAGGTGGCAGGGGGCTCAGGGGGGCTCTCCCCGTCCATGGTGTCAGGGGGCTTATTGGGAGCCTGCTGGCCTGGAGAGTGTGGAGAGGGCTCTGCCAGACAGAGCCCACAGGGCTCCGTGTCCCCTATGCCTGGAAGTTGGGCAGGATCACTGGCATCTTCATGGGCCAGCGGTGCTGTGTCCACAGTGGTAGAGGGCTGCAAGGGGGACTTCGGCTCCACGTTGGCAGAGAGGTCTGGATCAGTTTGTACGTTGGAGCCTGGACAACCTTCCTCCCTGCTCGGTGCTTCTGAGATGGGAAGGGCAGGAAAATCAGCAGCCTGCCTGCTGCCGCTGCTGTCCCCAGAGGAGCTCAGGCTGCTGCCAGCCTCCCAGGGGATGGTGCCTCCCACTCTCATACCCCCTCCTTCAGTGGGAGGAGGGCTTGGAGGTGTCGAGCCTGCCAAGCTGTCCTCTTTCTGGGGGCTGGGTGGAGCTGAGAGGGAGAAGAAGGGCACAGCCATGGTGGCTTCCCTTGACCGCAGTGCTCGGGTATCCCGGGGCTGCACGGAGCCTGGCTCAGCTCTCGCTCTTGTTTCTCGGTTGGTTGGTGCCCCTTTAGCCAGGAGCCTCAGGGAAACCCTTTTCTCACCTTCCCGTCCTGCCCCCACAGACCCCCCCACTGAGAGCACCAGGGGCGGCTTAGTGCTTACAAGGGTCTCTGTTCGCAGCGCTGGGCTGCCCCCCCTCTCCTCCACCCGGGAGCTCTTCACCAGCGTGCGGACTGTCGGGAGCTCACAGCACTCCCCATTGAAGTAATAGCCCCGAGTGCTCTTTCGCGCTGTCTTGCGGGACGACACCGACCGCTGGCTCTCAAAATGGCACTCGGTGATGGGCTGGCTGATGTAGACCACATCGCACTGGTTGTCGTAGTCATTGATCCTCAGCCCCGATGCCTTCTTGCTCTTCCGAGTGGATCTGAGGGAGGCTGCCTTGGCGCGAGGGTGCCCACTGGGGGTCCGGTGGGCGGCTGGCGCGGTGCCAGCAGGCAGCCAGCCCTCTTTGGACTTGTCGAGCAGGCCCTTGTCAGCTGGGTGCAGGTGGCAGCCTGCCTTGCCCTTGACCACCGCCTGCAGGTGGTTTTCTTGCTTTGGTCTTGCATCTTGTTCTTTTGCATCTAAGTCTTGGTGCAAAGATGCTTTCGAGCTGCATTGCAAAGTGTTCTCCTTGTCAGCTCTGCGAGGTGGGGTCACCGCAAAGCCGGGATCCCAGGACTCTTCTGGCAGAGCTCTGAAAGAGCTCTTTTGGGACCCCAGACAGCTGTCTAAGCTGTCCTCGCTGCCATTCACATTTGCCACTTTGACCGAGATATAACCTTCCACAAGAGTCTTACCTGGTAGCTGCTCTTTATTGTCCTCACACTTTCTGATGCTGGCTTCTTGCTCATGGCCAGCAGCTTGCTGCCCTTCCAGGCTCTTTGCGGCATGATGGAAATTGAAAGAAGATGAGTTCAACGTGCTGAGGTATCCCTGGGTGGAGCTATCCTTTGGACTAGCAGAACGAAGCCTAGTGACAGGGAGCTCAGAGAAGTCCCTTCTGAAAGCAGGACTGGAGCTCTCTGCTCTGTCCAGAGACTTCAGCTCTGCTGGCTGCTTCAGGACTTGTCCCGTAACATGCAGGGGGTCATCAGACCCCAATTGTCCCGGGTCTGAGGAAGAAGGGGGCTTTGATTCAGTACAAGTAGCACCCTTATCCTGATTTTCAGTGCTTCGCTGGCTACAACCAGAGCCACAAGTAGAGGCCTCCATGCTCTCAGATTCAGACAACTGCTGGCCTTCAGAGTCTGGTTGTACCTCAGTGTATATGTCGTTTAACACGCGAATGAATTGCTTCTGATGATGTGTACACAGTCTGACCATAAACTTTTCCAGTGGAGACTTCGGCTGATTGTTAGAGTCTATTGCTATTGTCTCTGCTGCATCCTCACTAGAGAGACAAAGAGAGAAGCAATCAGTAACATGTCCCAGGGAATAAAAGCTTATGCTGCAAAACTGGAATAACCCTTCTCCTCCCACTCAGACATATCACTTGCCCAACCCCCAGGTGAGATCAAGCATCCTGTTGTCATGAGGCTGGCAGGTATTCCTCGGTCCCCAGCGTGCACACTTACGTGTACATACTGCTGGCAGGACACAGATGGCACTTCTGTTTGTCTCCTACTGCCAGAGAACCCATAATTACACTTCTGCTTAGGACACCCTGGTGTGTAGGCACCATGTAACATGTTCAAAGCAAACCTAAATTTCCCAGTGAGAATCAGATTTAGTATCTGCATGGTGCCCAGTGTAGATGCCCCAGCACTTCTGGGACCCACCAGGATGACTGCACACCTGTGCACACTCAAGCTGCACAGCCAGACCAGGTGGGAGCAGAGCAGCATCCCAGCTGGGCAGCCAGATGCCAAAAATTTTACACTACTCTAAGTCTCCAAATAATGCTTACACCTTGGTGGCAGAGGATGGGTCTAGGGCAAACTGAGCAGATCTGAGTTTCCTCTGTAATCAGTGCAGAAATTTTGGTGAGGTCCCAGCCTGCGGGACGTGCAGGCAGCAATGCACCTTTGCATGGTGCGGTGCCTTGCCATTTGCACTGACCTTTGATTTACTGCCACTTGATAAAGTGGCTCTACAACTGATAGTCGCTCAGAAAGGTGTGCTCCTACCCCACAGGATCACTGCCACCAGCTAGCTCTCAAACCGAGGTGATTATAATTTACCTGCTTGGCAGAAGCAATTAATTAGAACTTATTGTGGAGAGGTTAAGGGATAATTGCCCAGTGCTTGCATTAACTCATCAGGAGTGCCACGCCAGGTGCTGTTATTGAGACCATATCTGTTCCCAATGGCAGTGTAGGCGATTCCCACCCAGCCCTCACCACACTGAGGGGGCTGCACGCCTTGGCACCCACTCTGCCTGGCACAGGATCTTTGCCAGCAACGTTGGGTTGCTTTGCAGCAACAGTTGCACTTTGCACCTCCTGGCCTTGTACCGAAGGAGTGAAAGCTGTTTCCCCCTCGCTACAGCCTTGTTCTCCCCTCCCAGCATCAGATGCCAAACTCACTCGCTTGGCTGGGTCAAGGAGGGCAACTCTTATCAGAGGGTTTGGGGATAAGGTGGGGAAAAGCAGCTTTATCTGAAGTGGGTTTTCCCTCCTCATGCTGCCAGGCACAGGGCTTGACAGGTGGACAAGGAGGACAAGCCGCTGGCTTGGAGGAGCCATTGGCAAAGAGAAGGATGAGGGAAAGCCAGGGATCAGAGCTGGCCGTGCTCGATGGCACAGTGTGCCGGAGCCGGCTCCAGGCAGCCCTTTCTTGCTGCTACTTACTGCTTGCTGGCTACTCGCTTAGCACTGAGAAGCACTGGGGAGGCACCTCCAGCAACCTTCTTCCCCCCAGCTCAGGAGTCTGCTCCCAAACTTGGCAAAGGGCAAGGAAAGGTGCCCAAGGGCCGCTTCAGGCTCCAGACTGGCCAGGTGGCACCCATTCTCCTCTTCGCCCAGAAATGCTAGGCTGCAGCCAAGCCTGACCTGAGCATCTGCTAGCCAGCTCTTTGCTTTCCAGTTTGCCCAAATTTTAAAGCACAAGGAGGCTTTGCCTCTCAATCAGGGCCACCCAGTTTTCTTGGGCAGGATTTTCCCCAAGCTGCCCAGAAAGGCTGAGCAAGCCGAGCTCACCAAACATGCTCTGGCACCTCCAGAACATACTCCCAGGATTAGCGACAAACAACGTACCTCAAGACTGCTTTACTACACCCGGGTGAGAAAAACGCCCTCCAGCAACCGTCTCAACAGGTTCTACCTGGCTCGATGACTTTCGATTTGGAATGCCTGGGATTAGTTTCAATAAAAATGCTCAGGTACAACCTGGCCCCTCTCCAGAGCCCTGCATGGGAAGGGTTATGTCAGCCAGGATCTCTTACACAGCCCAGCTCCTCCCCTTGCCCTGCAGAATAACAAAGGGGATAAAAAAACCTTTCACATCCCCTTGAGAAGAGGGCTGGGAGCAGGGGGCTTTGCCAAGAGGCAGAGCTCAGCACAACCTTTTTTCCACCTTTGCAAAGAGGGTGGTTGCTTTCCTCTTACCTGCCCACCAGCCCAGCTCCTAAGAGTGGCAGCCATCTTCCCTCAGCACACCTGAATTTATAAGGGCAGTGGCAGAGGTGTGGCTATGCCATGGTCCACCCCACCGCCACGCTCCAGGCAGCTTCGGGAAGTGGTTAGGGTGGCACAACGGCCAACATCCTCCTTGCCAGGACACCTTTGGGTGCTACACACAAACAGCTGCAAAGGAAGAGCCCATGGCATAGGCGAAGCAGTTGCCCAGGTGGGTGGCGAGGGAAAAAAGGTGAGCTACAGGCTGGGTGATGCCTGGCAAGGGAGGAGATTGTGGGTCTGTGTACAGAGTCCCTAAATTGGGAGAATGGACCATAGTGTCCGGGCACAGTCTTTCCTTGCCTTGCAGTAGTGATAGCCGGTCATGGGTCATGCCTGCTTAGCATGGGTGTGCGGGGCTGGAAAACACCTATGTCCTGTTCCTGTGGCAGAAGTGACCTGGGCTCCCTGGTCCTGAAGGCTCCAGGGTGGCACTTCTGCCTTGCCTTCAACAAGTTTTTTCCTCTGAAGTGTGACTGAGGCCATGGTGTTCATTTTCACCTTATTTGCACCACCATACTCCAAGGAGTCAGTCTGAGATATGCTCAGCTTATCAAACTGTAAATTCAAGAAACAGAGATAAATATTGTTCCTGCTTGGTAAAGGAAATAAACCCATTCAGCCTCGATGCTCCTTGTCCTTAGAAGATGAACCTCATGCTCAGCAACAGAGTTCACCTGCTACTGTGGGTGCACTGCATTCAGGGTCCTCTGCTTTCACATCACTTGGCTCAAAAATAGGCGGCAACTTCTCACCTTGAGCTCATCTGCTCCTTCCCCAGCCCATCTCTGTTTGGGTACTGCAGGTAGTGTCCCCTTTTTCTCAGTTTCAGAGGATAACCTCGAAGTATGGCTCTCCCTGCCACCTGAGCATGGCTGGATCCCACCTTGGTCCTTCTGCATCCCGTCCTCCCAGAGTGCTGTTGCAGCCTGTGCCTCTCCATCCCCACATCTCCCAGACATAGCTCTGTGCTCCCCAGGACCCAGTAATCTGTGTGCCTTGGTAGCTGCCCAGCACTTCCCACCATTCCTGTCTGTTCTAGCTATTACTACTAAATAAAACAAGCCCATGGCCGTTGTCTTGCCTGGCAGCAGATGGACACAGGATTGCCTACATCCTTACTACTTTTAAGGCATTTTCAGAGAAGAGCTTGTTTCATGTTCAGGTCTAATGGAAGAGTTTATTTCAAGTGCCCCACAGCTTCAGGCAGGGTTTCTTATGGACTGTGTAAACTGTTGCAGAGAAATGATTTACTTCCATGGCTTATCAGAGAGGAGAGGAGAGGTGAGCTGATTGCAGAGCTCAAGTGCCTTCCTAGGGAAGGTGCTGGCCGCTAACAGGTTCCTCAGCCCTGCTGGCAAACGCACAGTGGGAGCTGAAGACTGATCAGTGAACACAGACGATGGGAATTGGGAACATGGTTTTAAACAGGAGGAAAAATTATTCTTGGGAGGCAGCCATCCCTGTCTCTGAAGAGCCTGTCTTTCAGAAGGCTGGTCAGCCCCTCAGAAGCTGCTAGGCTTAGTGAAGTGAGGGAGCCCGAGGCAGCCCGTACTGTCTGCAGCCCCTTCCCAGTGCCCATGCTCACCCCTTCCCACAGGGCTTAGCCTGAAGCTCTCTTTTTTGGCTGTGCAAGAGGAATGTGTCATCTCTCTCAAGAGGTGGAGAAGCCATAAGCCTACTGCAGCTTCGTGGCTGGGGAGGGGTAACTTACTGGGGACCCTGTCTGCCTATAGCCAAGGTGCAAGTACAGTCACAAACCCACATGAGGTACCCAAAAGGATTCACTGCGATGGGAGAGATGACCCACCTGTCTGTGAACTTTCCAGCAGAGCCTGGGAGACGGCAGGTCTGCCCTTTCTGGCCACTGCCTTGAAAGCTGCCTACACAAGCCTGCAGCTTCTGAGGGCTCTTCTACTCCTGCAGCCCAACACCCCATTCCCAGCCCTGCTGCACATCTTGCCCCATGCCACTAGAAGACACTCCAGCATCCCAGGCAAATCTTATCACTTGGGCCCCTTGCTATGTCCTGGCCCTTCTAGCTTTCCCAGGGCAGCCCTGTTCTCTTCTCCTTCCCAGCCTGCCGCAGAAGGTGTCAGAGGCATCAAGGGGCAGGAGCTGTCAGAGACACAAACTGAGCTGTTGCTACGCAACCCCGATGGTGCAGCAATTAACGCTGGGGAAAACGTGCTGTGCTCTGAAGCTATTTGCATAGCTGCGTGCTGCAATACATTTGTTTGCATTGTGCCTTGACTCTTTAGTGGAGTTCAAGTCAACCCTCCTCCAGCTCTTGCTGGGGGTAGGCCCGGGGCTTCCAACAAAGGCTACACGGTTTGGGATGATGGGGCTGGGGGAAGGCAGGGTTTTATCTGTCTGTAATACCTTTAGACTGCATAGGTATAGGATTTACAGTGTGGAGGGCGAAAGGACAACTTATCTGAATTTCATTCTGTGCCGCTTCAGGGGCTTTGCCCACCTTGCAGAGCCAGCTCCTGTCCCGCTGGTGGGGTTGTCACATCTCCCCTTTTCCACGTGCACCAGGGTGACAGTGAGCTTGTTCTGCTTGTGAATGACAGAAACAGAGCTTTACGGGCAGCCCAACCTGCCTGTGAATCAACAGTATATTTTGAGAAGGAGCAAGAGGGAGAAGGAAGAAAGGGAGAAAGAAATCAACTGGTTCATACCAACCTACCTGGGATGCTGGCCTCCAAAAACCTGCTGATTGCCAACTGCAATCCTCTGGTTTGCCCACCCCAAGTGCCTCACTATTGAACATGAAGCCTGCACCCTTTCTGGGTTTCTTTTTTTAGCCCTTGAACATTGGTTTGATTGATTATAAGTTTACAGGTATGTTTTGTACCTCAGAGGCACAAGAAGCAGCAGCAGAACAAAAGTTCAAGGCTAAGTATTTCTGTTCCTTTCAGACCACTCTAAGCACCAAGATTATAGTTCTGTAAAAGAAACAAAGCATAGCTATAAACTTATAAAATCCAATTTAGTATTTTTGGGGGATGAGTCTTCCTCTCCCTCTCCTGCTGCCACACAGCTGACTCTGCCAGCTGGTGGAGTGCTGCCTTGCACCACCCAAAACCAGAGGTACCACTGGAATACCCCACCAAGCCAAAGGGTGCCTTGGAAACTTGGCTAAAAGCAGAGATTGGAGAAACACGGATTACTAAGAAGAAAGCCTAACTTGAGTGTGATGCTATCCATCAGCATCAGAACTCAAAGCACTGACCATGCTCACTTCGACCCCAAGGCTGGAGGTAACGTGTCTTGCTGCCCTAGGGAGGCACCCCCACCCCTGCTGTTTTCAGCCATTTCATTCATTTCTCAGGGTTACTGGAAATGCCATTTTGAGGGACTGTGAAGGAGCAGCAGGCTTTTAAAAGGAGCTGTTTCACCACTAACAGTCAGGTGAGCTGACCCCAGCCCCAGAGGTGTTGTGAATCCTGCCTGCTGGAGGCTGCCAAAGATGGTCTCACTTTCCCCAGTGCCAGAGGGCTGCATGCAGTGCCACAGAAGAGGGTCACACAAACAAAGGGGGAAATGAGTTCTCTGCCAGCCCCAGTCCAGCTTGCTGGAGTGGCTGTGTGAAAGCGAACACCAATGGCAAAAGGCACTGGATCAAGGCAGGAGGTGGCACTGCGTCTTTCAGCAGCAGCCCACACCAATGTCACTGCAGTGCACATGGAGCCACAGCTACTGCCAGGCCTCTGCCAGAAATTATAATCCCAGGGTGGTAAAAGGCAACCCACGTGGCATCTTCCCTGCTTCACTGACACACGGTATTGTGCTCAAACCCATCTTCACTCACAGCTCCAGCAAAGACCTCATGCTTTGTGAGGTGGAGGTATGGGGACACATTTCCTTCCACTGGCACTGCTCTGGGACTTGGTGATCCCTTGCAGGGGATGGACAAAACAGCCACGGGCACAAATAGTGTAAGCCACTGCAGCCAGATTTTCTGGAGCTCATCTCTCAAAGCCCCAATTAAAGGCTGACACTGGATGTACCAGTTTAAATGCCTGTACTTCAATCCTCAGAAATATGCCTGGCACCTAACACTCCCCACACAGATGAATGAGTTCCTTCACACCTCTGTGCATGCTACAGTAATTCTCTCTCACTGCATGGAAAAAAAATAGAAAAGCAGCACAGAAAGAGCCAAGGCTCCACACAACAGCTAGCAAGCATTTTTCTTCTCTAAATTAAAACCTGAAGTTGTGCAAAGCACAGCCAAAATAACTATGGAAATACTGCTACCAGGTTCTCAAGGCCCCTGAATTTACACTGTCCTTGGTGATGCACGTGGGGATGGACTGAGCTTGCATTTGAACTGAAAAGCAGGAAGAAACAAGTTATAGATGGGTTTCGTTTGGTTGGGGTTTTTGTCAGCTACAGGTATTCGTCAAGGGATCCAGGCTGTACAATAAGCCAACTGACTGGATAAACTCTGTTCTGCAAACTCTATTATGGCAACAAAAACATT
>JAVSBS010014061.1:0-13464 GCA_033124195.1 Coracias cyanogaster
AGATCCCAAGGCACAGGCGAGAAATCCTAGCCACAAAAATTTCGCATCCCTCTGCCTTACAACACTGGCAGTGAAACCTTGTTTGGCTTTATAGGCAAGATTTTCCATACCGTGCTCCAGCGCAGCTCAATTCCACTAAGCCCACATCTTGTTTTTCTACTGACAAAGTGAGGTATGATTCTTGGCTCAGTGATTTTCTGCTGTGGAAGACGAAATGAAAAGATGCTTTTAAAGCTCATTCACTCAACACTCAACCCAAAACCCAAGGGGAGGGTCAGATGGAAATTTGCTAAAGTTATCAGACGGGCTTTCTGCTGCATTTCTTTTATGGTGGGTATTAAGCTGGAGAAAATGAAATGAAGGCACAAGTGTTTGCTAGGATACTGTTAAAGGTAGAACAGCCCGATGAATAAAACAGCCAAGTCATTTAATTTATTTTCTTATAAAAAGCTTGCGTTTGAGTCATTCTGATTCCTGAGGACACAGCTTTTGGCGTTCTTTTAGTCTGGACCTTTTAATTTATAACATAAAAGCATCTACCTTGTAATAAACGCAGCCCCATCCTTCGCCGTGGTGGGGGCTGCCTTGTGTGGGTTCCCCGCAGAGCTGGGGAGGGAGACCAGAGGAGGGATGAAGGAAGAAGCGCCTGGTTCAAGGTTGGCCAAGTGAGCCAGGAACAGAGCAGGGAGGGTGCTCCCACCCAGCCCTGTCCAGCCCAGCCTCCCACCAGCCTCCTGCTTTGCTGTGCGTGAACTTTGCAGGCTGGAGCCTGTTCCTGGGGCTCTCTGCCCCTTTCTGGGGTCTCAAGGCGTTGCTTTCAACTTAGAGTCATAGAATGGTTTGGGTTGGAAGGGGCCTTTCAAAAGTCCTCTCATCCAACCCCCTGCAGGGAGCAGGGACATCTGCAATTAGAGCAGGTTGCTTAGAGCCCCGGCCAACCTCACCTGGGATGGTTCCAGGGACAGGGAATCGGCCACCTCTCTGGGCAGCCTGGGCCAGGGTCTCACCACAGCCATCATAAAAAAATTCTTCCTTCTCTCTAGTCTGAATCTTCCTCTTTCAGTTTAAAACCATCACCCTTTATTCGGCTACTACAAGCCCTGCTAAAAAGTCTGTTCACATCATTTTTACAGGCCCCCTTTAAGTACCGAAAGGTTGCAACAGGGTCCCCCTGGAGCCTTCTCTTCTGCAGGCTGAACAACCAACTCTCTCAGCTTGTCTTCATAGCAGAGTGGCTCCAGCCCTCTGGTGATTTTTGTGGCCTCCTCTGGATCCACTCCAACAGTCCTGGTTGTAGTGGGAAAGGAGCAGGGGTATGGCTCTGCCACCATCACGGGAGAGTGCTGGGACCCTAAGGACACTGTTCCACAAGGATAGGCTGGAGGAGCCAGATGGCTTTATCTTGATGGCAAGGAAGGTGGTCTCCAATGTCCTGGTAGAACCTGGGGTTATGCTGTGTGCTGCAGAGGAAACCTTTGCCTCCGCAGCATCCCACCAGCTCAGCATGAGGAAAAAGCTTTTCTTCACCCCTGGACTGGCAAACAAAGGGACTCTGACCACCATGTGCCACAGGATGATCAGAGAGAGATGGCACTGCCCTTCCGCCAAGTCTCTTGCCCCCATCCATCACTAGCCAGGGCCTGGTATCCCTGCTCCTTCCCTGCTCCATCCCTGCCCCGTTCCTGCTCACACGCTGTGGGTGAGCGAGGTGGCTGAGCAGGACCAGGTTGGGAGGGCTGCTCCTGTGTGTCCATGGCTATCAACATCTGCCTCCCCTCCCAGCTTGCTGCCTGAGCAGACACATCAGGACGTGGGTTCCTGGGCGATCCGAAGACATTACCTAATCCTCTCCTCTGAAACCGGATCCTCCCGTCAGACTCCGGCTGGATGAGAAAAGCTTGCTCTGGCCTGTCTGTTCCTGCTCCAAAAATGTTTCCCTCCTTATGGCAAAGAACGTGCTGTGCACAATTTCCTGCTGTCTGGAGGGTGGAGGTGGGTCCCCAAAGACCCCATGGGTTAACCCCTGCCTGGAAGAATCTGGTCTTCACATGCTGATAAATCTTCTTGTTTCTCTTTAGGGGACCACTATCTTCACCATCTTTCTCTGCAGGAAATTCCCACCTCTTCTGCCCCAAGCTCTCTCCCTTGCCCCTTGGAAGAGACTCATCGACAGGAGGTTCCTTGGAGCACATCAGAAGCGCTCACCGCACGTTGCAGGCGCTGCCTTACAAAGCCAGCACAGCTCAGGTCAGGCAGTTCTTAGCTCTGACCTTGCAGAGCACCGTGTCCCCAGGCACAAACCAGACTGTTCTGGTGGCAGCAGAGGGAGCAGGGTGGGTCTCAGGGGCTGATTCATGGTGGCCAGCAAGGGATGAGCCACATGAAACTGTCCCTATGTATAGAGCCATTTGCACCGCCCGGCTAGCAGTGGATTCACTGGTGTCTAATACGGGGTACTCCCATGAAAATGTGTAGTGGTAAGTGTAAGTGGGAGGGTGAAATAGGGCCAACTGTCCAGTGCTTCCTCTGGTGTGTGTCCCTCCCATGTCACTTGGTCCCTGTGAGGACTGTGGCGGGAGAAAGGCTGGGTGGGCTTTACAAAAGGCTCCCGGACGGCTTGGTGGGGTGCACACGTCCCCTTTCAGCATCCTGGCCGGGTGCTGGGGGCTCTCCGAGCACCTCAGCCTGCTGACAAGCAGGAGGAAGGCCAGCAGGAGAGACAATTTGTGGCTAGCTATTTGCTGTTGTCACTCCAACCATTTTACCTTAAGAGGCAATAAAGATGAAAGCCAATAATAAGCAGCCAGCCATCATTTGGGGGGGAAAGGCTATAATTTACTCTGCCAGGGCTGCAGGGAGTCCATCTGAGGCTGGTGTTATTGACAGTAAGTCTGTAAGTTTGTTTCTTACAGTACTTCCGTGCGCTTAGAGCACTTGAGGGTGACATTTTTAAAATCTGAAAATATACAGCCGGTAACAAACTTCCAGCAGCATGGAAGGGAGGAGAAGGATCTATGCCCAGAAGGTTTTGAACTTTAAGAAAAGCACATTTGTAGAAAAGGTTTTAAAGAGGTCCCAGGAGGGGAGCGGTCCCTGGACTGCTCCTGGCTGAGGGTGTCACTGGGGCTGCTGGGTTTCGATCACTGGTGCTTTGCTGAGGGACCTTGTCCAGGGTGAGCCTGTCATACCTTCATGGGGATGTAAATCAGGAGCGATGTTGTTAAGTCAGGGAAATTAGAGGCAGATCAAAGACAGGAACGAGGTGTTTTTGCGCAGCCCCGGGTTGTAACCACTAAACCAGGCTGTGCCTCTACGGAGAGCCCAGGGTGGGGTTTCTGGGCTGTTGAGGAGGATCATCCTCCAGGCAGATGCCATTTCTGTGTGTGAGCACGCAGATCGTCCTGCTCCACAGCTCTTGCCTGCCGCGGCTCTGGAGCATTTGCTGGACCAGGTCAGCCCACAGCTGAGGGCAAAGCCAGCCGCGGTGGGAGCAGACACATCCCCTTTGATCTGGTCCAGAGGACAGGGTTACGTACAGTCACCCTGTCATCCCTGTAAACACAGCAGAAATGAGGTTTTTAACCTCGAAGGAAGATGATTTGGATTCTCATTTTCTTCTGCTCAAAATAAGCAGTAACCTTGTCCGTGGCAACACTTCTGGGAGTACAAGGGCTTGATCCTACAAATCTGGGGAACTCAATGATGAAGACCTGTCGTAGCCTTTTTCACAAGGAGCTTCAAATCCTTCCTTCTCTTCAAGCCATCGTCTTGTGGGGGAGGGAGGAGGTGGTTTCAGGAAACACAACAAATGACTAATCTCTCTCCTGCCTCTGCCAAGGGAGAATAACCAGCCACAGGAGCAACCCCGCTGCTTGAGAGAGCTCTGGGATGTCAGCAGGGTTATGATTTATGGCAATCAATCCATCATCCTTATTTATAGCAGCAGCTCTATGGGAGATTTCACACATGAAGATTGGCTTGTTCTATGGCCTACATCCTGCCAAAATTGTCTCTAGGCCTCCTGACCTTCCTTGTGGGCTTTGCTGTGCCTCTGCCATGCCCCTGTGGGGAAGTGCCATTCCTACCCCATTCCTACCCACTTTCCCCCTCTTTATTGCCTCTATTATTAGAGCACTTTCTCACAGCTAGAGTTTTTCAGGTCAGTGGAAAGAGGACGAGGACTGCTGAGATAGGAGGGGAGATGGACCCTTCTGCCCTGCAGCACTGGGCAGAAACTGGCTCTCCTTCCTAGCAAGAGTGTGAGATCTGCATGTCTCTTTATTAAAATGTCATCTTCACTGCTGTGAAGTGTTTCTCTTGACTATTCAAAATACCTTTCTGCTTGCCAACTGTTCTTGTTTGGGCCCTTTTCCATCCTGCTGGTATTTTGCTTGTTTGTCCTGCTACTCCTGGATGTCTCAGTGTCCATCACTGGTTTCCAGAACCCCAAGATCTCCCAGTCATCTTGGAAACTCTATTTTCCTCTGGAAAGTAATGAGGGTTTCTGATCCACTTTGCACTAGAAGGCTTGAAAACTATGACTCAGATATAGTCCGGAAGGTTGAGAAAACACGGCAAATAAAAGGAATGAGCATATAGGAATGAGCCTGTAAACCCCCTGATCCTATGTCAGCAGAAGGGAGCAGGGGTCTTGCAGTCACCTGGGAACTGCAATTATATTTTCTCTCTGACTAGTTGGGAATGGGCACCCTGGAAACCATTTTTCCTGTTGTAATACATGGTGACAGTGAGAGAAAGTGTTGCAGCCTCTGTTTAAACCTGAACCTGCTCCCAGTGGTTCCGTCAGCCCCGTTTCTGAGCTGTGATGAATGGAGCCCTGGGATGTGATGCCTGTAACAGCCAAATCACTTACCTTGAAAATGCAAACCTTATGGAAAGTGAATCAATAATTTCTGGAGCCTGGGTTTTGCTGACACGCGGCCCGAGCCCGCAGGAAATAAACCCTTTGTTAATCTTTCTCGAGAGGCATGCAGGCTCCTATAAAAAGCTTCTGAAGCAAGTAACTAATTACAGCCTGCACGGGGCTCCAGTCTGTCACCCCCGACAGCTCTGTGGGAGAAGGGGCTGCGGCGCTGCTGGCCAGGATGATGGACGAGTGTGCACAAGCTCCTGGCTTTGCTCTGAAAGAGGAAGAATTAATGGGCAAATAAATTACAAATCAATTATTAAACCTTAGCAGCGTGCAGGGCCCTGTTCAGACTGGGTATCAAATATACATTTCTAATTAACTCAACAGCTCTTGTCTAATGTGGGCTAGATGCTACCTACTGCTAGAAATATGAATTTTTGTCACGCGCTCTAAATAAAGTCCTTTCTTTCTTTCTTTCTTCTTTCCCACTGAGATGGCTCAGGCCGCAGGTCTATAAGGAGAACACTTTCTGCCTAGACAGCACCGAGAGCCCCCCAGCTTCATGCTGGGAGTCAGGACAGCCCTGGGCAAGCTGCGGGAGCTGCAACACAGTGGGGAACAAATCTGACACAAACAAAGCGCTCAAAGTGCCATGGGGTCTTGTTTGCTTTTGCTGAGCCCCAAATCCCTGGTTAAGAGGGAAGCCACGGTACTTTCCTCCCATCCTTGTTTGCTTGGGACTGTCTGTCAGCACTTGGAGGTATTGCCACGAAACTAACCGCTGCCTGATACCTGCCTGCAATGTCTAGACGGATCGCAGGCCAGCAGCTCTTCCTGGAGCCCTAAGAAAATAAAAGGGCTTGGCAGATGGACGGCAGCACTTCCAAACCCATCCCTGCTGTCCTCGGTTGAATCATGTCCTCGAGTTATCCTTCTTTGGGTAAGGGGGTGAGAAGCCCCTCAAGGAACTGGCTACCACTGGGGTGTGGATGGAGGGTGATTTTACAGGGTTCGGGACGGAACTATAGTGCCAGGCCCCTTGAAGAAGCTAAGCCTTTGAGGTATTCATGCTCCGTACCATGGCAATATTTCTGCTGCTCACTAATCAATTACAATTCTTAGACAAGCTCCCATATGGTGCCTTTATAAATCACTCTCTCCAGTTATCAAGCCTGTCTTATTTGCCTGACATGAGCTATAAGGAGGGTGGTTTTTAGGCTAGTGTTGACTCAAGCGCACAGAATGTGATTTATTTATAGAGTTTTATAAAAGTGTTTTAAAAGTCAAAACCCAGGTCCTATAAACAAAAGGCTGAAGACTAATTCCGAAGCCGCGGCCTGAGCACCTGCATGCCAAACCCTGGCTCAGGGAGCTGTCCCATAACTACATGTCCTCTGTCACCGCACAGGGAGGTCTGTGGGGCTCAGGAGCAGACCCTGCTCAAGGGACTTTGGTGGTGGTACCTGCCAGGTCTGTCCCACCAGAGCAACTCTCCATCACAGCGCTTGGCCTCCAAGACAGAGAGACCCTGAGGACTGACAGGGCAATGACCTGAAGGTTGAGGACTTGGAGGGCAGAGAACCAGGACAAAGGGGCTGAGGAGAAACTAGAAAGACTGATAAAACTAGAAAAACTGAAACTAGAGCGGAAAGAGGAGCCCTTTCCCTCCCCACCTGAGTAGAAAACAGCACAAGGCCTTTGAATCGCTGTTCCTGAGCACAGAGGAGAAAGCCAGAGGGTGGCAAAGCCCTTGTCACGGGCAAGACAGATTAAAGACATACCCCCAGAGGGGACCTGGATCCTGGGGTTCATCCACCAGCGAGACCTGAGCTTTTCCCGACCCGGCTCCCTCACACTGACTCACTTGCTCCCCCCAGTGCTCCCTGAGCATCCTCACGCATCTCCCCGGTCTCCAGGATCGTACCAATCTCAGGTTTTCCTCCAGCCACGAGGAAATTCCTTTCTTTCCAGGCCCCTTACTTCTGTCCAAAAACACTTCATCAGTTCGGGAATCCTTCTGTCCGGCCGCGTTTTCTTTCCAGGAATGTGAGACGGCATTTTTCCTTGTCTAATTAGCCTATGTGTGGGAGCACAACATACAATTATCCCCCTAATCAGGGGCTCTATCTCTTGTATCTTTTCTAGTTGGGGTATTCAGGATATTCTACCTTCTTTTACAAAAATTTACGGCCACTATGCACTGGTTGCAGGCTGTGCGCAGCAGGCTTCTGGTTGAGAGCTCAAAAGGTCAGTCTTACCATTCACCTCCCCATCCTATTATCCCCCACCTGTAAGAGGTCACCATTCACGCGGTTGGGTTTGGGTTTTTTTTTGCCTAGAACAGCTCTGACCTACACTGATGCTCTCCACTCTGCGGAGAAACCAAACATTTTGGTTCCTGGTGCTGTAGAGTTTAATTCCTCTCCCACAGAGCTTTGGTTCTAGCAACTGTAATGGCAGAACTGGGGTGGAGTGGGCAGGGGACGGGACAGGACTATTTCCACTCTTGACAATGCTGAACAAACAGCATTTTTTCCTTTTCCCATGGGGAAAAAAATCAACCTGAAAGGAAAATTCAGCACATCAGCTTGGTGTCATAAGGGAAGGGAACCTCCCTGGACCTGTTGTGCCTGCGGCTTGCCAACGTGACGGCAAGTTTACGCGAGGAAGCAAAGCTTTTCAACTTGGGACCTGAGCTTCTCGCTGGGTTTATCGCGATTAAACAGAACAACTCCCGCAACCCTCGTGATCTGCTCCTGGGTTGCACGGCGCAAACTGGCGGCGGATGGAACGTCAGCGAGCAGGTAGGGCCCAGGATTACGTGGGAAGGGAAGCCTCAGCGTGCCCCCCTGGGTCCGCTCCCGGGGTTTCGGCTCTGGGGCCGGGGCCGGGGCCGAGGTCGGGATGGGGCCGGGGGGTCCCCGGGTCCGTCCCGCGGGGGATGCTCCGGCGGAACCGCTGCCGCGCCCCGCCGCGACCAGCAGGTGGCGCCGTAGCCCCGCGCATCCCCCGCCGCCGCGCCCTCCCATTGGCTGCGCCGGCGCGTTGCCCTGGCAACGGGCTGGCAACAGGGTGCTGCCGCCCCCCCGCGCTCCATCCCTCCACCTACCCCATCGCTGGGGTCTCCCCCAAACTCGCTGCTTTTCCCTTTCTCTGCTCTCCCCAGGCTCTGTCCCAGGGGATCAGCAGCCGCGGGGAGGCATCCACGAGTGTCTGCGTGAGAGCCCGCCCCGAGCAGGAGGACGGCGCGGGATGCGGCGGGGGTGGGACAGGGGTGAAACTGCTGCCAAAACCAAGTCACACTGTAATAAAGGTTGGGTTGTGCAAGGCTGAACGCTGTGCTAATGCTGCTCCTGTGACTCTGCCGCTCCCAGACCTGAATACCAGACATGTTCTCTCTTTCTTCTCTTTCTGACCCTTTTTCATTTTTTTTCCCACTGTCTGAACTTGCAAGCTGCTGTGCCGGTGGGTGTTGCGCAGCCTGTGGCCTGGGATGCCCGTTTCGAGGGTCAGTCCTGCTGAATTATCTGGGGAAGAACCCAGAGGCTCTGTTGAATGTGGACAGTGACGCAGACAAGCAGACCTTGGCGTGGAGCTGGGCAGTGGCCTGTGATAGTAACATCTGGTTGGCCTCGGCTGAGGAGCAAAAGTACAGACTATCTAGAAACTCAAGACACCCTCTTAGAGGCCAAATTTCCTTTTCTTGCTCCAGCTCCTCCAGCCAGGTCTCATTCTTGCTCTGGGTGGAGTTAGATTTCTATTCTACTGGGAATGGTAAACTGTGCGCTGAGGGTACAGAAGGCCCTTCAAACACTGCCTGTGGGATGAAGCACAAGCCCTCCCAGGCCTTGGCTCTGTAAAAATGAGATGAGTTCCCATGCAGATTGCATTTAACCCTGTATGTGCCTGCACTGGGGAGGCACAAAATAACAGTCTTGCACAACTAAACAACCCTTCAGCCTGCTACCTGTTCTGAGCAGGGAGACGGGATGCATTACACTCACTAGTGTTTCTAAAACAGCTCAGCAATAGCCCCAGGAGGTTGCAGCTATGGTTCTTCCCTCCTCTCCAGCAAGGGCAAAACATCTGGAATGGGTTGGGATGAGCTGTATTTGCACTCCCAACAGGAGGCTGGAAACCACCCCCTCACTATTAGGAGTTTGATGCTCTGAAGACACTGGATATGACTTAATTTTGAGGTCTTTAAGTTGTTTAAGTGATACGTTTGACCCAGGCTCTAAACAGTCCTTGGCCAGAGGCATCCTTTCCCATCTCCTCATGCTACTAGTTCTGCAGGCTCTCTAGTCCCTAGGAAGCACTTGATTCATCTCTGGTAAAATGTACCTGCCTTGTTCCCTACCAACTGTGCAGGGCCCACCGGTCAAGTGGTTTCATCATGGTGGTCTCCTGGGGCTGCAGCACCCTGTGTGCTGTGGGTGAATGGTGCTGAGACCATCCTTGTTGGCTCAAAGGGAAGCTCATTCCTGCAGTATGGGGCTAGCTCCACTTTCTTAGAGCTGCTACAGGACTGCAGGAAAGCACTGCAGATGGGATTCCTCCGCTGGCTGGGGAGGGAGGCAAGGCTGGTGTGGCTACTGCAGCCAGTGGTCCCTGCCCTCCCCTCCTCGAAGGCTGAGCTCACCTCATCGCAGGGCAGGGAGAGGCATGAGGTGAGTTTAGCTCAGCCTGCCCCACTGATGGGACTTACCCCTGATCCTCTGGGACCACAACTTTCCTGGTCCCAGTGCAGCAGGGGTTGTGCAGGAAGAAAGAGGCATTTTCAGCAGGGTGTGACTCCTTCCCTTTCCCCAAGGACAAGGAGCTCGGCAGAGGGAAGGCAGGGTTTCAGGCACCTCCTTTGGAGTTTGTGTTACCCTCCTCCAAGCCAGCTCAGTAAATTACAGCCCTAATTGAAACCATGCCTGGGCTGTGCTTGCCTCAGACGTGGGGTGAGCATTTCTGCTTGTAGTGAGACTGTTTGCAGGGACAGAGGGGCTCCTCCAGTGTCAGCATGCAGGGCTCTGTCTCTAACAGGCCATTTGATGCTCCAGGACAGTCATAAATTTTTACCCTCCATCACATGTGAGGGTCAGTGGGGCCTGGGATGTCTCCAGTGCTTGGGATATCTCCAGTGCTTGGGGTCTTTAAAAACAGATGCAAGTGCCTCATGTGAGGCTCTTTAGGAGCAAACTCACTCTCCTAACCAGAAGGTCTATACGTGGGTGGAATTACCTCCACAAAGGAACCGGAAACCCATAGAAATGGTGATTTATCAAAGCCCTGGAAGCACTCAGAGCTCAGCAAGGCGTTGGCAAAGGCTCTGTCAGGAGTCACCACTTTGATACAGGATGACAGGCAGGTGAGGAGCCTGGTCTGAGTTATAACGTTGCAAGAAGTTGTCGCGGTCCAGGCGCCAGCGTCCGTGCCGCCTCCCAAAAGGGAAGAGGTTCGAGGGCAAGGCGAGACCCTACCCCAACAAGCTCGTAGGTAACCAAGTCCTACAAGGCTCTGGGATTTCCCAGAATGTGGAGGTTGGCTGTGCCCAGGGTGTATGTTGATGCTCAGCACCCATCACTCAGCTCAGGATCCTTACAGGACTCTTGGAAGGTGGGGTGATGGAGAGGCTGGGGGAGCTCCCAGCAGGATTGGGATGGGGTGGGATGGGATGGGATGGGATGGGATGGAAGAGTGTGGTCCAGCATCAGGCCCACAAGGAGCAAGGTTGCTGTACCCCAGCAGCCAGGGAGCCACTGAAGAATGAAGAATGAAGGCTGTGGCTTCTGCTGCTCCCTTCCTTTGGCCGCTGCCACGTGGCCTTTTCCACTACAGCACCCTCCTCTCCGCCTCACTTTGCTTCTTGCTCTATTTCTTTTTTCCTCAGGAAACATCTGGAAGCTGAGCAAGAAACATTAAAGGGGGGTGAGAAAGAAAAAAAAAAAGAAAAGAAAAGGAAAAAAGCAAGGGGGAGGGGACCTTGGGAACACCATATGATTTCACTTTCCTAAGACAACTGCAATTATGCCTTTGAGGCTTTACCAGTCACTGTAGATTCAAACCATGTTGGATGATGTAAGTGGGAAAATATGAAGGGCCTACTGGCTGCTTAAAAAAAAAAAGAAAAAAAAAAAGAGATGAGTTTCTGGCATTTTATTTAACATTATGAATCAGAAGGGCGCCGTCCAGATGGGCTTTTTCTTTATTGCTTTGCTAACCTCGGTTGTGCCTTGCTGATCCCTTGGGAGAGGGGGAAATGCCTCCTCCTGTATCCATCCAAATGAACCTCCTCTGTCTGGCTAGTCTGCTCCTGCCGTGAGCCCCAAAATCCCCACGGACAGAGCTGGGGCTGGATTACTCCCAGCCGAGACACATCCCGGGCTGAGCTCTTCTTCCTTGCACTGACAAGGACTATTTACTTTTTGGAAGCCCAGTTGGTGAATGGGGTAAGCAGGAGCTGTTGATCCCAGTTAGCAACCATGAGGACTCCTGTTTTCAGACAATTTCCAGCTGACTTTGCCTACTTGATGCTGGCTCCTGGGCCAGATTTGGGAGGCTGGGATGTGGTGTCTGTGTGGAGCCTGGAGCCCGACACTGGGACAGAGCCACTTGAAAGGATAAAGATGTTGCTGTCATATTTAATGGATTTTCCATTCAAAAAGCAGGAGAGCTGGGCTTTCAGCTGACAGGGGTTAAACTGTCATAAAATAGGCTTAGGAATAATGAAAATATTTCCGCTCTCAGTTCCTATGGGAAGAAATCAGGTGAGCAAAGGGGGAGAGGAAATCCCGTGCCAAATCCAGAGCCAACACTGCTGATGCTGGGGGAACTGGTGACTGAGTGGAGGTATTAGAAAAATGTGCAAGTCGCTCCTTGGCTGTGAATAAAGCAGCAATTTTAGTTTATTGTATTTTCCCTTTCTTTTTTTTTTTAATGAACACCTCCCAGTCCCAGTGTGTCTCATCAAGCAGCCGATGTGAGGACACATCAGTGACCTTCCTTAACAAAAGCTTGAGTGATTTGGGGTTTTCTGGAGCAGCAGCTTTGGAGAGTCACTTGTTGGGCAGGATTGGGGCCATCACCCCTGTGCAAGGTGCCCATCAGCCCCCAGGTCCCTTCTCCCCATGGGGCAGAGGATGTTGGTGGGAAGGGACATGGCTCAGGTGGACATCTCTGCCTTTAACACTGAGGAGGAAATGGGCACTGCTGAGCATCCACATAAAAATCTCTTTTTAAAGGGGTATGTGTGTGTGTGTGTCTGTTTGCTCATCAGAAATGAGGGCAGAGGAGATTCTCCAGGAGTTTTGGCTGAAAATAAAAGGATTATTTCCTAATCTTTTGGCTGCTGAATCTCAGGAAATGGTGCTCAGCTGGAATTTCTCAGCTCACCGTCGCTGAAGACACAGACTGATTATTTCAGTACAAACATAGAGTCCTCTGAAGAAAAATACCCAATGAAGAAACTTGGGTTTCACCAGTTTGTCAGGAGAAGTAAAAAAAGCCTAAAATCAAACTCAGAGGAAGCTCTGTCTGGGTAGAAACTCTGATGTGAGAGAACTGATCACACGAGTGGGGCAGAACATGGCCTTGTGGGCACAGAACAGGGCAGGGCGTGGCTGTGGTGGCCCCAGAGATGGTCCCCAGCATCTCTATATCCTAGTCAGGCCTGGCCTGGGCTACTGGGCTGTGTGGTTGGGGTTTTTGGAGGATCCCTGAGCAGGACAGGAGTGATGGGGGATGTTCTACAGCCTCTCTTTACCACAGATTTCCCATGCTGAAGTGCTGCATGGTGGTGAAACACCCCTGCCTACGCTGCTGAAGGGATGGAAAAATTCATCCAACTTGAGTGAAACCTCCCCATCTGCCTTGTCTGAAACCTGCCTGGGGACCCCCACTCAGGGGTGCCAGAGGAGCTTCTTGCCAGCCCAGCGCTCCCCACTCTGTGCCTCTCCTTGGGCTGGAGTTAGAAACAGTTCGTGTACAGGAAGGTTTTGCTGTGGATTAGTCCTCCTGGGGTTTTTCTGGAATCCCTCCATCAGCTTGTAACCTTTTTTTTTTTTTTGGCTTTGCAGTTTAAAACAACAGAGGGATCCTGGCGGAGCTTCGGCAGTGTGGAGGGACTTGGTGATAAATCCAGAGATTGGAAGCAGTCTTGGGGGGGACAGCCTTCCTACCCATCTCCAACCACAAAATTCCTGGCCATCCAACCCAGAGGCCAATTTCTTCCTGCCTTGATGGAGCCCTAAGCACATGGGGGGATGGCAGCCCCCCGAGGGACCATGTCCTGCAGAGCCTGCTCTCTCCTGCAGGTCCTGAGCATCCCCAGGGACAGTGGGAGGCTGTGGGTGGGTTTTTGTTGAGACCAGGAGGGCTCAGGGCAGACATCACCCCATCCTTGCAGCCCAGTCCCTGGCCTTGTCTAGGAGAGCATGACTTGTTGAGGTGCTGGGGCCTGAGTTGTGGGCTCCAAGCTGAAGCTGACCTGTGAACAAGTCACAATCTAACAGAATCTTTTGTTTTCCTTATTGGCTTCATGTTCCAGAGGCAGAATCTGGCCCACCTGTGTCTCTGTGGCTCTGCCCTCACCCAGGTGGTCATGG
>JAVSBS010014063.1:0-12674 GCA_033124195.1 Coracias cyanogaster
CCAGGTTGCTCCAAGCCCCATCCAACCTGGCCTTGAACACCTCCAGTGATGGAGCATCCACAGCTTCTCTGGGCAACATTAAGTCCTCTGAAATATTCAGAGGTGGGGAAATGTTGTTATGGAGGAAACCAGCATCACTTAGCTACAAGTCAACCTTCTAGGGGATATGGATTTGTGTTTTCAGTTCTAAAATGTTTCTCGTCCAGGATTTGATTCCAAAATTATGAGGAACTGTGGAAAGATCAAGCGGAAGAAAACCAAGCTGGACCGCATGATGGACCGTCTAGTGATCATAGTGAGTGTGGTGCAAACACCTCCTGCCCTGGTCCACCAGCCTCCTGGGGTTGCTCACAAGTCTTCTCACAAAAGGCTGCTTGCTTGGGTGATGCTGATTTTCTTAATCTGGCAATATTTTGCTCATAATGTCTTGGGTTGAACATGTTATGGGCAAATACTAAGTGAAGATCCCAGAAGGTGGCAGTTGCTGGGTCTGGAGTAGTTTGTGTGGTGGTTGTGTGTGCTTAAAACCTGGACCCTGGCAGCTCTGAGTTCTCAGCTGTAGAGCAGCCCCTGGGACCAGGGAGATGGAGTGTTCAGGATCTCCAACGCCTCCTGGCCTGCTTTACTAATCTATAACCGTGCAGGTCCAAGGAGGTGGCTTGTGCTGAGGGACCTGCAGACTATGGCTCAGCACAGAGTAGATGGAGCATGGGGAAGGAGGAGCCTTTCCTCTGTGGGAAGCAAAGCTGCATGGTCATAAGAATAAATTGGATGGTTCTTACTCCTGTTCCTCATGGTTGAGTGTCATCACTTCTCACTAGCATTCCTCTGTTTGCTTGTACGTCAGCAGGAAGCTGCAGGACACCCCTTGTCCAGGGAGATGGGGTCTGAGGAATTAAGTGGGTGGGAAAGTTGGGGTTTGCTCTGGGCGTGTTGTGGATGCGTCAAGCTGAAATATGTCCTGTGATCCTTCATCTTGGCCCAGAATGAGCTCTGAGAACCAGCCTCGGGTGCAAGGACACCTTTCCACGGGTTTACAGCTAAATGAGAAGGGGCAATGGTTAGTCCTAGAAAAGAGTCTGGTGGGCTTTGTGTGATGGGACATTCTCACCCTGGCTTCCCATCTCAGATCTTCCTGGTGCTGTTGGTCACGTCGCTGTGCCTTGCCATTGCCTCTGGGTTCCAGGCCAAGATGTTCCAGGAGAAGCACAGCTACCTCTCTGCTCTCTACAAGCACACAACTCCTGCCCAGCAGGCCTTCTTCAACTTCTGGGGCTTCATGATCCTCCTAAGCATCATCATACCCATGTCCATGTATATAACGTAAGAACAACAGAGCTTGGAAGCGATCAGAGATCAGTACCCCACTCCCTGTCCCTGGTCATCACCTGGCACCTTGGTTTACAGCTGTAACATGGGGCTTCACAAAAGACCCAGCCATGATCCTGAGCAAGTCATTCTCATGTGCTCCTTTAACTGTAAGAGGGTGAGAATGGATGAGGCGTGTGTCTTACAAACCCTGGTGATATGTTTTGAGGTCTTCTCAGGAGAAAGCCAGGAAAGAGACACAAGGACACGTACTGATGTTGGAGATGGTGGGCAGGCTGAGGATGGGGCTGCTGAAGGTGGTGTCTCCCCAGCGAGCAGCAGCAGGGTGGGGAAGCCAAGGACATAGCCGTTGTGAGCAGGCGATACTCACAATTTGTGATGGAAGAAGCACTTTCCAAACTTTTTTGGCCCTTCCACTGTATCTCCAGATCTATGAATTTTGTCATCAAGGGCCAGATTTCCAGAGGGGAGCCCACTTGCCTGGGACCCAGTGGGCTCTCAGTCTGGTGTGATGAGCCTTCTGGAAAACTGGCCATGAGCAATGAAAAACCTTCTTGATTCTCCCAAGCTCAGAGCAATAGGATCCAAGTGGAGCTGCCCTCTGGTCTTGTGTCAGATCTCCAGGTGCCCCTGGGATGTGAGTCATGTCATTTCCTTCCCCAGCATAAGTTTTCTTCTATTTGATGCCCTAGGTTTGAATTCATCTATCTGGTGAACAGCTTCTTTATCAACTGGGATCTGGAAATGTACTACGCTGCCAAGGACATTCCAGCAAAAGCCAGAAGCACCAGCCTCAATGATCAGCTCGGCCAGGTCGAATACATCTTCTCAGACAAGACTGGCACCTTGACACAGAATGTAATGACCTTCAAGAAATGCTGCATCAATGGGACCATCTATGGTAATTTTTGGTGGACACAAGTTTTTGGAGACTCATGAGTGAGGTAGACCTTGAATTTAGGCCACTTTGGTTCTCTCCACTCCTGGCTGGCTAGGAAGCTTGGAGTATATGGATTGATCTTGGTGATCCAGCATGTAAGAATTCAGCTTGTTCTCATCTCCCATGTTATTGTGCTTTGCGGAGGCCACCATGCCTGCAGTCACATTTGTGTCCTGCTCCTAGTGCATGGAGTCAGGGCACAGTCCTGCCTTTTTAAGACCAATGCCTACCTTGCAGGAGACACACCATAGAATCATAGAATCATTTAGCTTGGAAAAGATCTCTAGGATCATCAAGTCTAACCTTCGCCCAACATCTCCCTGACCCCTAGACCATGTCTTGAAGCTGAGATCAGCCAGGTCTTCCCTGATACGAAGGGGAGCCTGAGGGTTAGGAGAACAGCACAGTTGCTTGGCAAACACATTCTCTTCTCCAGGCTGAACAAGCCCAACTCTCTCAGCCTGTCCTCATAGGCGAGCTGTTCCAGTCCTCAGATCATCTTTGTAGCCCTCCTCTGGCCCCTTTCCAACAGCTCCACATCCTTCTTGTGCTGGGGCCTCCAGAGCTGGACACAGTGCTCCAGGTGGGGTGTCACCAGAGCAGAGCAGAGGGGCAGAGCACTCATGGAATTCTTTTCATTTTGGCAGGTACGGACATGGGCCATGAGAAGCAGCAGCCACCGGTGCGTAGCTCCCCTCTCCTGTGTCGCGTGGGGCTGGATGCTGCTCCTCAAGCCATGGCCGTTACTTGGGCAGCAGGACCAGCCTTTGTCCTGGAGCACGGCTTCCATGCTCCGGGCTCTTGAGCTGTAGCGGAGCCTGGAGAGCTCCCCAGTCCTCAGCTGCCCGTTAAGGACAGAGAAACCGGGTTTATGAAACAATACCATGCTGATTATTTATTTTTGTTTTATTCCCAACGTTTTTGCCCTCACCCCTTGGTGGAGGGAATGCAGAGCTTGGCTACAGCCTCCAACCCGGATGGGACCCGGCCAGCACAGGGTTGCAGCTCCATGGCATCCCTGGTGCAGAGTCCCAGGCTTGGTCCTTCTCTTGGGTGCCTGCAGCTTGCCCATGCCTCTTCCAGGGGTCGAGGTGGACCTGGAGCCATCATGGGGGGAAGAAGTTGGACTTCTGTGATGCAACGCTGCTGGAAGCTGCCCAGCGGGACAGCGACCCGGTGCTGAGGGAGTTCCTGAGGCTGCTGGCCCTCTGCCACACTGTCATGGTGGAGGAGAAGGACGGTGGGTTGATGCTCTTGGAGCAGGGTTGAGCTGCTGTTCCAGGGATTGATGCTGTGATGGCTTTTTCGATCGTCCAGCAAAGCTCTGCTGTGGGGGTGCAGGTGGCAGGAGAGCCCAGGGATGCTCTGGGCCACTGTCCTAACATCAGGACATATACATTCGGGTTTGTTTTAAAGTTAATTAGTTGGAACAGAAGCACAGAGGGGATAATCCATCCCTGTTTGGGCACTTCTCCTGCCTAGAGCAATGAGCAGAAGAGATGAGAAAAGTAGGAGTGAGTTTTCCTAGCCTGGGGGCTTGGACTTTTGGGTCCCCATAGATAACGTTGGTGCTGGGCAAGAACGGGGTGTTTCAGATGTCCAAGAGTTACTGGACTGGGAGTCTCCTTCTCTAACCCCTACTCCTCTTCTTCAGACCAGCTGGTTTATCAGGCAGCTTCACCAGATGAAGAAGCGCTGGTGTTGGCAGCCAAGAACTTGGGGTACGTCTTTCTGGCCCGAACACAAGACACCATCACCATCAGTGAGCTGGGGGTGAAGAGGACGTACCAAGTGCTGGCCATGCTGGACTTCAACAGTGATCGCAAGAGGATGTCTGTCCTGGGTGAGAGGGATGGGGTGTCCCAGGGAGGGGCCCTCCAGGAACATGGAGGGTCCCTTCCATGCCCAGCCTACAAGGGATGGCACTGGGATGGCTGTGATGGACTGCAGGTGGCACAGGGACTTCTATGGATTGTCCCAGTCATCCCTGTGGTTTTGCTCACCCTGATACCTTCGTGAAGGGTTGGAGTGGCCAAGAGAGCATGAGTAAATCAGGGGCTCCAAGGAACTGTGTTAGGAACTGAAAGTCCTTGAGGCCTGATCCTGCCTCGTGGTGGTGTAGATCTGGGGACATTCCTGTGCTTCCTATGACCATGATCAGAAAAGCACCAACATCCCCTGTGGTGCCTTCTGCAGCATGGCCATTCCATGGGGACAGCGATGAGTGGGAGCCATCCCTCAGGGTATCTGAGCTGTCCTTCCCCTCCCCCCCAGTGCGAGACCCCCAGGGCACAATCCGGCTCTACACCAAGGGGGCTGACACAGTCATTCTGGAGAGACTGCAGAGGCGAGGGCCCAACGAGGCCTTCACTGAGATGGCACTAGATGTGAGTCCCACGCCAGCCTGGGGTGGAAAGGGCTGGTCTCCCTGCTGCTGGCTTGGGGCTGGGTGTCCTGGAGTCCCCTGTTGTTCCTTCTCCCTCTGGCTTCAGGATTTTGGTCCTTTTTGCTTCCTTCTGCTCTAGGAACCTCACCTGCATACATGGGACAGGGGCTAAGAGGGCACCAAATTCACCTTCGGTGTTCTTCATGGACCAGTTGCATTGCAGGGATGCTCATGGGGATGCTGTAGGATGGGGGAGGGGGTCAAAGCCCAGAGAGAGACCCTCAGATCCTTGAGGGTCTCTGGCTCTGCCCATGGGAGCATCATGGCTGGCTGGGCTGATGGCCTGGTCCACCCTGAGAGTCACCTTGGTCAAGGGAAGGGACACCTGATGTCTCATCTCTGCAGCATTTTGCAGAGGAGACACTGAGGACTTTGTGCCTGGCCAGCAAGGAGGTGAGCGAGGTTGAGTACAGCGTGTGGAGCAGGAGGCACCGTGAGGCCAGCATCCTGCTACAGGACCGTGCACGGGAGCTGGACAAGCTGTACGAGGAGATGGAGCAGGACCTGCAGGTGGGATGAGGTTGGGGTTTAGGAGGAACCAGCTCTGCTGGTGACATGGAGGGCAGGAGTGTGGGGTTTGGCTCTCCAGGATGGGGGAGTGAAGTGTCCAACCCAACACCCATCGCTTGGGTGGGAGGGCAGGTGGAGTTTCTGCCCCCAGGGATGACTTTATGCCATACCAGTAGACACTGGGTTAGAAATCTGTCAGGTCATGTCCACCCATTGGCAAGGACCCCGGTTGAATCCCCACGTCATGACACCCACTTACCCTCCTTCCAGCTGCTTGGGGCCACGGCCATTGAGGACAAGTTGCAAGATGGAGTCCCTGAGACCATCCAGCTGCTGAAACTGGGCAACGTTAAAGTGTGGGTGCTGACAGGAGACAAACAAGGTTAGTGGAGGCAACATCCCCACCAACACATTCCAGCTTCTCTCCTAACCAGGACCATAGAAGGGATATGAGATATGCTGGGAGTGGGCAACAACCAGGTTCTGCTGTTCCTTTTAACATAAAGTCCTTCAGATCATGTCACTCATGGGGAAACTGAGGTAGGGGAAGCCATCTGCACAATGGCACAGAGCTGGAGCGAAGCCCCCAGCAACTGCTGCCCACCAAGGGCTGTTGGACCTGAGGACTGGGGGCTGCCCAGGGATGGGGGAGGTCAGCACCATGAGGCCATCAGCTGTTGACACCTGCATGTTGCAGAGACTGCAATGAACATTGGCTACGCCTGCAAGCTGCTCACAGATGACATGGAGATCCTGGAGGAGAAGGAGATCAGGTGAGGAACTGTGACCTCCTGGTTCAGGACTTTGTTGTCCCCACTGAAGACATCTGAAGGCATAGGAACCTGGGGAAGGTAGGCAGAGCTCAACCTTGCTGGAGATGCTTCTTCTTCCTTGTCCCAACCTGGATGTCCACAGCCCTCAGCTGCTGATGTTTCTCCAGGTCTCCCCATTGGTTTCTGCCCCTCCAGTATTCTCTTCCTTGGCAGGCTTTGAAGAGAAAGTGCTCACGTTATCACTCCAGCCTCTAGTGAGCCCTTGAGGGCCCCTCTCTGTCCTCCCTGTCCCCACCACTGGGTACCAGCCCCCTGTCCCTGGGGCTGGCTCTGAGATGGCAAAGACCAGCTGTAGGTCTCATTGGAAGACAGGCAGCATGCCCAGTCTCCCTAGCTCAGCTCCAACCACCTCAACCACTCCAACCACTCCAATCATCCCAACCACCCTTCCTCACACAGCGAGATCCTCAAGGCTTACTGGGTGAGCAACAACAACCTCTGTGGGGAAGCCCTGTGCAGTGGTCGTCTCTCTCAGCAGCGCCCAGAGCCTTCACACCACAAGAAGAGAGCTCTCATCATCAGTGGGGACCTCCTGGTAAGGTGGCACTGGGATGTTCTTCTCTGCTCCCTGCCTGCACTGGCAGATGCTGTTCCTTCCCTGGTGCTATCAAAGTCCTGGGTGGCACCAGCATGAGGAGGTAGTGATGTGCCTCCTGGAAAAGCCCTTTTTGGGTTGGGAAATGAAAAGTGAGGAGGGAGACAACCCTGCATAGACCATTTGCTGTTGGGGGGCTTCAACCACATGTGCCTGACCAGTCTTCTGGGGTGACACAGGTTGGTGGGTAATCACATGCTCTTCTGGTCATACTGGGACAAACCTGTCTCACGGTCACAGTGCCTGCTGCATGATGGACTTGGAGAAAACTGAGGTCACTTTTTTTGTATCACCTACAAGACTTAAAGCATGGTTGAGGAGCTGGGGGCCCTCATGCTCTAAAGGCTGTGGGTGAGATCCTAACCATGTGTGCTCTTCTCTAAGGACAAAATCCTCCACACGGGAGAGGTGCTGAAGGAGAAGGGGCAGCTGTGGCAGTGGCTGGCTTGCTGTAGGGCTACGGACACACAGGAGCAGGGCAGTCTGGTGGAGAAGGCCTTCGTGGACCTGGCCACCAGCTGCCAGGCAGTGATCTGCTGCAGGGTCACCCCCAAGCAGAAAGCCCTCATCGTGCAGCTGGTGAAGAAGCACAAGAACGTCATCACACTGGCCATTGGGGATGGGGCCAACGATGTCAACATGATTAAAAGTGAGGCTTGGGGCAGGAGGAAGTGTGGGTTTTGGCTGGTGTGTACCACTGGTGGGTAGTGGTGGTGGTGCCCCTTGTGAATCTTCACCACCTCATGCTCTCCTTTGAGGTGAGGAGATGTGAGGGGACCCCCAAACCAGTTCCCTGTGTTGTTGTATTGGGAGGGAAGTGAGATGCCAGGGGGGTTGTGGATTCTCCATCCCTGGAGGTGTTCAAGGCCAGGCTGGATGGGGCCTTGAACAACCTGGTCTAGTGGGAGGTGTCCCTGCCATGGCAGGGGGTTGGAACAAGATGGTCTTTGAGGTCCCTTCCAACCCAAACCATTCTACAATTCTATGACCAGGACCAGCCTGGGACAAGAGCTGGGTGGACCACTTGCTTTGGCTGAGAGTGATGAACCTTGATGAAACAAGCCCCAACCTGGGCATTTGGCAGAGATGTCCCTGCCCCTCTCTAGCAGCCCTGACATGGGGCCCTGCTCTTCGCATGCCCAGCCATGCCTGGTATGTCACTCCTGCAGCTGTGGCATGTGATAGGGTGGGCTTCTTCCCTTTGCCCATGACTGCTGGTTGACCACCACTTCTTTGCCCATCAGCCAGGGGGCAATCGACAGGGAAATCCACCTGGCTCCCCAAAAACCTCCCCACCTGTGTTTCACACCCTCATGTCCCCTGCAGCTGCTGACATTGGAGTGGGCATCAGTGGGCTGGAGGGCATGCAAGCCGTGCAATGCAGCGACTACGCCCTGGCCCAGTTCTCCTACCTCCAGCGCCTCCTGCTCGTCCATGGCCGCTGGGCTTACCTCCGCATCTGCAAGTTCCTCCGCTACTTCTTCTACAAGACCTTTGCTGGCCTCATGGCCCAGGTCTGGTTCGCTTTCCACAGCGGATTCACCGCTCAGGTGAGGGATGCAGCCATTCGCAGGGGTCACATCCATCCCATGGGGTCTTCACACCAATGTTTCAAGCCCCCTGCTGAGGACTACATGCAGGGCTTATGCTTGGTACTGCCTGATGGGCATGTGTCCACATCACTGCTCTGGTCTCCTTTCTCCCTTGCCCTGATATTGGGCTGTCACATTTCTGGGGGCTGTCTGGCCAAGGTGGTGATCTGCTTTTTACCCAGCTGGATTGGGAAAAGCTTCCTGGGAAGATCTGGGATGTCCTTGTGAGCTGCAGCTTAGAGTTGGACAGACAGACGCAGGGAAAGATCCCACATGGAGTAAGCTGGTTTCCTCTAGAATGGGAGCTTTTGTCCCATGGACCATCAGTGTGACAACTTGACCACCATGGTGTGGCTCCAGCCCCCATCTCTATCTGTAGCACGGCCCCACAGCCCACCAATCACTGCAGACAACGTGGGGCCGATGCAGAGCCAGGGGCAAGTCCATGGAGATTTCCCCAGAGTTTGGATCTGAGTCTCTTGGACTCACCCCTGCTGCCCAGGTGTCCTTCCTGAGTCCCTCCAAAGCACCACTGAGCTCACAGCTGCTTTCTCCTTCCTTCTAGCCCCTGTATGAAGGCTGGTTCCTTGCACTCTACAACATCTTCTACACCGCCTACCCCGTGCTGTCCATGGGCCTTCTGGAGCAGGTATGGGTTCACTGGGCTGCATTCAACCCCATGCCTGGAGGCTGCATCCCTGGGTGTGAATCACTCCACCAGTGGTTGCACCCCATCTGTGTGGCTCTTTGGGCTGGGACGTGGTACCAAGCAGCTTGATGGGCATTTGGAGCGCACCACTGGTCCCGGGGTGCCTCTGTTCTTTGTCACCCCAAAGCAAGCAGGTGGAGTGACTCACTGCAGCTCTCCCAAAGGGTGTGTTGGGTGGGGTGGCCCAATCCTGCTCTCCAGTGTGGGTGGGGAGGGTGATGCTTGGTGCCCTTCCGGTAGGACGTGAGTGCCAAGAAGAGTCTGGAGTTCCCCGAGCTCTATATGATCGGGCAGCAAGACGAGCTCTTCAACTACCGCGTGTTTGGCGTCACCCTCCTGCACGGGGTCAGCACCTCGCTCGCCAGCTTCTACATCGCACTCTGGGCCTTCGAGGACCACGTTGGCAGCAAGACTGTTGGTGACTATGAGTCTTTCGCTGTCACGGTGGCCACATCAGCGTTGCTGTCAGTCCTCACGGAGGTAAGCGCTGATCTGCCCTTCCCCATCCTCGCCCTGCAGCAGATGTTTAGCGACTGCAGCTCTGGGCTCTCCAACACCATCCCCAGCAGCTTCATGGCCAGGGGATGATCCATCTCCCTTGGGGCAGGGAGGAATCTGGGACAAATGGCTGAGTGGAAGAGGGTCCCCAGAGCTTCCATGAGACACTGTGTGCTGTGCCCTCATCTCTGCAGATCATTCTGGACACCAAGTTCTGGACAGTGTTGTCCTTCCTGACGATCACAGCCAGCCTGCTGCTCTTCTGCCTCTTCTCCTTCCTGACCCAGAGCATTGATGCCTTCAGGATAGCCCCTGCCATCTTCCGCTTCCCAGGTGAGATGCCTCAGGGATCCCCATGGTCCTTCCCTTCCCCAGCCAGGGCAGCCCAGCCTGGGCTTGGTCCTATGAGCTGTTTCCCATCTTGTAGATCATCTCTTCATTGCACCTAAACTCCAGTTTAGGTGCCATCTCTTCTTTAGTCCTCTCAACACCATCATGGGTGCAGGCCTGTCCCCCGTCAGTTATTCCCTCTGTCCTCTCCACCTTCCCTACTTAAACATCACTCACTGACTTTTTGCATTGACAGATGCCAGTTGGAATGCCCTGACCGACCCCTATGTCCTGCTTGTGGTCCTGCTGTCCCTGGTGGTGAACACCATCCCCTCACTCACCGTCCACTTGTACCATACCATCACAGGCAAAACCACCATCCAGCAGGTGAGGTCTGCGTGGGGGCTGGCGTGGGAAGGGGACTTCCTCCTGCCAGTATTGGTGTCTGGGGCTGGCCAGGGCGCTGCTTCTGATGAGAAGGGTGAAGTTCCCCAGTGAAGCCACCGCCTGCACTGTGATGGAACATGTCACCTCTCCTTGGTGGCACCACTCAACTAGTGGTGGTCTCTCATGACATTGGTTCCCAAGTCTGTCTCCAAGGCCCTCTCCCCAAATTGGCCCAACAAGAGGCCCTGGGGCAAGAGACCTCCTCCAGCTCTTGGAGAGGGTCTGATATTTGCTGCAGAAAGGAACTGGCCTCCAGGACTCCCCAGACCTGCCTCTTAGAAGGCACTGGGGTCTAGCACAAGTCTTGGTACTACCCTCAGCCTTGGAAGAGCTCATCCTCATCTGGGCTGTCGGTTTGTATTGCTAATACAAACATGTCCCAGATGAGAGCAGGGGTTGAATTGTGCTCCAGAGCCCTGGGAGCTTTGAAGACCCTCAGGAGGGTCCCCATGTTACACATCCTATCATGGTAACTCAGGTCATGGTGGAGCCGAGAGCCAAACCATGCCTCAGTGGAGCATGTCCCTGCTCTCCCCGCATGTCCTTTCTTGGGATGAAGTCTTGCCTGGGAGGTGGCCACAGCCCTGATCTCTCCATCTCTTTGCAGAAGATCCGCTTGAAGGCCAAGCAGGAGCCAGAGCCCTCAGTGGAGCTGCGTGCCCATGTCCCTCGCAGCTCCTTCCACCGCCGCTCCAGCTATGCCTTCTCCCACCAGGAGGGCTATGCCGGGCTCATCACCCGCGGGGACAGCCTGCGCACCAGGACCATCCGCACCACTACTCCAGGTCTCCTGCACCCAGAGACCACCCCAGCTTTGTCCTCCCACCCCAGCCCCTTGACATAATGGTCCTGGCCACCATTGACTTCCCACCATGCTGGGATGGGGAGGTGCCATCAAGGAGCAGAACTGGCCGAGTCCTTCCTTTTACGGGCATTTAAAAAATCTTATTTGGATGGTTTGACGTGGAGGCAGCTGCCATGGCTGCAGAAGGTCTGGCCCAGCCTGGGGGACATGTCCCAGCGGCTCCATCTCCCCCAGGCAGTGTGTGCATGGGCTTTGCAGGAGCCTGGAACACCGCAACAGCCACCAACCTCCACCACCATGCTTGACCCCTCACCCCATGGCTCCCTGGCTGGCATCCAGCCCGCTGCCCTCTGCTGAGCCCCTCGGGGTCGAGGTTCCTGCTCCTTGAGCCTGCTCCAGGCTGATCCCACAAGTAGGAGCTCTGCTTCCTCAAGCTCATTATTCCACCTCAGAATTCATCAAATGCCCTGATGCAAGATCAGTGGTGGGGCTGGGTGGTGGGTGCAGCCCCTCACCCCTGCTCACGCCCTCCCAAAAGGAAGGAACAAAGAAGAGAGAAGACAACATGAGAAGACCCTCATCTTGTTCTCCCACAGCTGCAAGGAGTGCAGGGCAGAGCCAGCCACCCTCCCCATGGAGCGTTGGAACCAGCACCTGCAGCTTTCACATCCATCAACCCGATAGACTCCAGTGGCATAATTTTAAAATACTCCCTGTTTCCAGGAGAGGACCCATGTGTGAGTGGTTACCTGCAGGTACCTCTCCAGCCAAACCAGCCCAGCTTCTTCTTGTCACTCCCACCACCTCCACCTCCTTAGAGGTGCCTACAGCGATGGTGTCCACTATGTGCCATGTCCCATCTCCACAGCAGACGTGTCCCAACCCCCAGGGCTGAGGCCCCCATATTTGGGGACAGCTTGTGGCTACAGGCTGTTTGCTGCAAAGCCCTGAAAGGACTCTTGGGAGGTGGGTGAAGCATCAGGGTGACGTGCTGATGAACGTGTCCTGCAGAGCCGCGCTTTGAGGACATCAGCAGTAGCTGCTGGAGACATTGTGTGTGAACAACTGACTGGTGACTGAACCACGCTTTTTATTGTTTTTATTTTTTAATTAAAAGGATTTCTGCTTTTCTCTCCTGTAAGTCTCTGCCTTGCCAAGAAAGCTACACAGAAAGGTCCTGGGGTCCTTTCGTGCGTGCGACAAGATCTTTGTCACCTGCCAGCGCTTGTGCCATGGCAAAATGCTCAGTAGGACAAGATATTTGGGTAAAAAGATTAATAATGAAATCAGCTGGGGGGATTAGACCTGCCCATAGCACACACGACTCAATGGGTTTGTTTTAACAAGCGTTTTGGCTTCATCTGCACTGAGTTTGTGAAAATTAAAGTGTTTTCTTTGGCCGCTGGCCAGAAGACTGCTGGATGGTGCCAAGAAATAAAAGTATCTGAGGCTCTCTCTGAGAAAGCTCTCACCCTGGCAGCTACCAGGTGGAAACTGAGAGCAGCCCTGAGGAGAAGGACTTGGGGGAGCTGGGAGTGAGGAGCTGGAGCTGAGCCGGCCCCGTGCGCTCGCAGCCCAGCAGCCAATGTCCTCCTGGGCTGCATCCCCAGCAGCGTGGGCAGCAGGGCAGGGAGGGGATC
>JAVSBS010014064.1:0-40796 GCA_033124195.1 Coracias cyanogaster
TCTATCCCCACTAGATGCCACCATCACAAGACAAGGGCCAGAAGAAAAAGCTTCAGAAAAACAACCTGAAAAGTCAAAATGTGACTCAAACATAATACAGTTGCTATAAAACTGTTGCTACCTGGCAGCCCTCCTGCAGCTGTTTTACACAGCTCTCTGGCTTAGCAACTTCTTCAAACCATGGCCGTGCCTGCTAATTAACCCAGCATGCACAGCAGGCATGACCCGCAGCTACCTGTGTTTGTGGGTGATGGACAGACTGCTCTGCAACATCCCTCCCAACAATTTCAGCAGCTAAACCCAGTATTCACCAAGATCCCTGCCATGTGGGGACAGGAATTATGGGGCCATCACAGTTTGGTCTTCCCCCCAGAAATGCTTCCCAGTCCCTCACACTGCTTGGGGACCTCTAACTTTCCATGTTGGCATCACAGAAAAATAGAAAGCAGGGATGCTGGGAGATCATTAAATCCTCTCACCTAATTCCTGCACCTCTGATGTAATCCTGAACATCTGCAAGAGGCACCCAGTGGAGCCATGCTACCTCCCATCAGAGGTAGCATGAACATCAACACAGAGGCAACCAAAAGAAAGTAACTGGCAGGGCCTCTTCCAAACTATACACAGCCCAGTCTCGATCTCAGTCACCCTTTTCACAGGCCATGGGATGTGGTGTGTCACCCCTGTCTTGGTGGTGTCTGCCCATCTTTAGCTGGAGATTTGCAGTTTAAGTCGGAGGCCCCAGGGCAGAAAGCAGAGACTGCTCAGGAGTCAGGTAGACCCCAAGGCCAGTGATATTGTGATCCCCACCAGGCAGGCTGTGGAGACAGGGGCCAGGGATGCTGCTGGAAAACACACATAGAGGCTGCTCCCTGACTGTGATGCCCAAAAATGCCCTAAATCATAGCATTTCCATAGAAATCACAGAAACACTGGCCTATATGCCTGACTTAAAATGAATTGCAAAATCCAGTATTTAAGGATTCCAGACCATCTTTGTGCCACATGCATGTCCCACATGCACACCTCTCTGCTTCAGGCTGCTGGAAATCTCAGACACCGGCTCGATTCCTGTCCTGTTTTAGGATTAATGCTCCCTTTCAGCCTCTGTCATAACAGAAATTTTCTTTTTCAGCAGCAGCCCAAGTGCTCTGATGTTATGATACTGCTCTAGTGCCTTCCACCGTCAACTGCCATCTTTCAAGCCTGGCTCCCCTCTCCCGGTTATACACAGACTGGGACTAGCAGCTCCCTTGGCAACCACGGCCTCTTTGAACACAGCATTGCTTTCCATTATTCACCAGAAGATGCCCCCCAAGAAGTCAACAAAGCAAAGGTCACGAAGGAGAAAAAGCACTTTAGTCTCTGCCAAGAGCTGGCTTCCATACAGAAATTATGCTATGCTAATTATTTTCTGAAAACCAATTTACTCAAACCAGTGCAAAACTCCGCTGTAACTGTGAAAATCTAGCCCCATTAAGGTTACTTTTTAATCATATTTTGTCTCCATTCAAACTGACATCATGAGGTTATTTTGTCAGTGTTTTGTGCATGGACCACAGCCCTTGACTGGGAAAAATGCCACCCAACGCCAGATTTCTCCCCTGCGGATGCGAGCCATGTGCAAGCACAGTGCGTCTGCAAAGCGTGAGTCACTTCAGATTAGTTTGAAGTCCTTGTTAATCTCTTAAAAAAAATAAACCAACCCAGCAGAAAAATTAATTCAAATGGAATATTGCTTAGAAAATGAAGTAAATAAAGCATCTCTACAGTGTGGAAAAGCCCCTTGAAGGGCTGCACTAACACCAGGTTCCCCCAGCACATGCCAGGAGAGGGAGCAATCGATGCTGAAGCCAGCACAGGGGGCCTGGGGGCTGGACCTTGCTGAGGCTGAAGTAAATTCATTACAGCGATGTGCAGAGCACAAGGAGGATGCCCAGCTGCGAATGCTTATGGCCTTTCATCCAAAAAACCTGGGGAAGGAGCAGGGAAGGTTGGAGGCTGTTTGTGGCAGGCAGAGGAGGGCAGTGGGCAGCTTGGTCGAGTACTGGGAGGGACAGCCCAAATCCTGGCTCCTGTTGCTATCTCCATGGCCTTTAGTCCATTTCTATGAAATAACTCCTCAAGCAAATAAGCAAATACATATAAACCATCCACTCAGCTCTTCTGGAAATAGTATTATGCAAAAGCCAGCCTGAAATCCTTAGAGCCTGGGAAAGAACTTCTCTATTAAAGAGGAATTTCCATGTCTAAAACATGTCTGGTGACAAGGCTTAAAACTCCCAGTTCACCGATGGGAAGTGGATCATAACAAGAGGAAGAGGAGTCTGTCGGGGTCCTGGGTGGGCACGGCAGCTGGGACTGTGCAAACCAGCTCTGGACAAGCCCAGTGCTGGTGTCAGACATGGTGGTTCCAAGTTGCCAGGTGGCTACAAACACCAGGTTCTTCATCTGGAGCTCAGCAGGAACATTTTGGGGTAAAGAAGGACAGCAGGACCCTGAGCAGCACTGGGAATGGAGAAAATAACTCCAGAGACATCTGCTTTCCATTCCAGTTCATCACTGTGGGACTAAATGAATTCCTGAATAAATGTTAAACAGGATCACCAGGAGCAGAGAAATTCAAGCAACTCAGAAAGCCCTTTGGAAGGGACAAAGACAACTTTTAATGGATCTTGCAGCCACAAAGTTACCTGAAAAAAATAATTTGTAGGAAAGAGGAGAGAGAGGAGAGCCAGAGGATGCCTCCAAACAACAGCAGAGAAAGGTAGGTAGCCCTGAGGCTGCCAGGGCCATCAGACAGCTTCTTTCACCAGGCCACTGCTGGCTTTTTTAGATCATACCCCAATATCCTAGAAATTTCCTGGCAGAGGTGAAACTCTTCTGGGTTTTTCATTCATGTGAAGGCTGGCACAAGTTGGAGTTGCCCTGCCCTGTGGTTAATGGGCACAGTTTGGCAGAGGGCAGAGCTGAAGGGGCTCACAGCCCTGCGTCACTGCTTGGGATGCTCTGGGAAGGGCTGGCCCACCAGCAGCACTGTGTTCCTAGGAGGGAGCTGTGGCTGCCAGCCTCTGCCACCCTGCTCCACCATGTCCCCAGTGTGGGATGGGAACAAGAATGGATTTGATACCCAATGTAGGGGAGAGATAGGGACTCTGAGAGCCTGGTAAGAGCAAAGCAGCAGCGGAGGGGAACCTAGGATAGGAAAACCTGAAAGCTGCATTTATAAAGGGTTTCCAGCAGGATATAAAAAGGGATTCAATAGCTCTGCCAGCTGCCAAAGGGCACCACAGGAGTCCAGGGTTCCGCATCACCCAGACACCTTTAAATCCTACGGAGAAGGAGGCAAAACCAGCTGCAGATGGGAAAGCCGCTGCCCAGCGCCCCGTGCACATGGGGTACACCCTCACCCTCCTCCCAAGACGGGGCAGTCCCCAGGCCTGGCAGAAGCAGTGTTCCTGGGGTGCCACGCCATGGGGAGCCAGCTCTGCCCACGGGTGCCCACCCACAGCCACCCAGCCAGACACAACATGAATCACCACCCGCAGCACCTGCTCGCAGCCAAGGGATGGGAGATGCCAGCCGGAGTGGGCAGTGGGCAGCTCTGCCCACAGCCCAGGGCCTCCGTGGTCTGATAATTGCAGTAAGACAGCAGCAGCGGTTAGGAAATGCCCCCTCATCCCTCTTCCCATGATCCCTGCTTTGCCTCCCCCCCACCCCATTCCCGTTTGCAAAAAGGGAAAAGTCCACCGCTGTCACACAGAGACACCCCAGGCAGCGGATGGCAGGGCGATGGACGTGCCTTGTCCCTGCTTCCCAGCTCCCAGCCTTGGGGGGCACCCCCGCTCCCCGGCTCTCACCTCCCGGAGATGCTGCTGCCGAATCTTCTTCATCCCAGAATCCTGTTGCTATGCACTCTCCGCTCCGACACTTTTTTCTCTCGCTTTCTCTGGCGATAGGGAGGGAGAAGGGGGAGCGGGTGAAGCGGTAACAGGCAAGGAGGGGATGCCACTTTCCAGGGCGGAAGGAGGCAGTGGGTATGGGGGGAGCAGGGCTGGAGGAAAGAGTTGCCTGGACTTGAGGATGGCTGCGTGTTGAGCGGGGAGGGAGGAGGGGATGGCTCACGCAGGCTGGAGAAGGGCTGTCTGTCAAACACACCGCTGCTGGGGTGGGGGTCCTGGACCTCAGCTTCCCACTGGGACAGTGAGGAGGAGCAGCTGCTGCCTTACTCGTGCTACAAATATGTCAGCTCTCATCAGGGATGGACCTGACTCTGCAGGACCCTGTCACTGGGCACCCCATGGGTCCCACATACCCCAGGCAGTGGTGGCAGCAGTGCAAGTGCAAATTCCAGAAGCTCCCAGCATCTTTCTGTCCAGCTCTGAGCTGATTTTCTTATTGCAGGATATGGCTGGAGTCTGAGCAGGTCAGAAGCGATTTCTCCCCACACTGCCCAAGCCCAGTCCCCAGCCCAATAAATAGGGATGCTCAACAGCCATTGGTCCCTTTGGGTAGGACCAGCATGTCCTGCCGTGCTGGGGGCAAGAGCAATCCTCAGACAAGTCTCAGGGTGAGCAGCTGAGTCCAGCATATTGTGCCCCAACAGTTGGAGCATAGGACACATCTCCAGGATTCAGAATCCCTGTTGAGTCAGCAGTGGGATCCTACAGCCCCAAACTCCCCCTACTCCCCCAGGGAGATGGGGGCTTTTGCCCATCATGCTCAGGCAAATCCCCAATGAGGTGGCAGACAGCTGATCTGTGGCTTCTTCTCCCACTTTCATGGTGGGAAATGTCCCCTGTGGGCCTGCAAGAGGGGACAATCCCACATGCCCCAGGGCCGGTGTGGTACCAGGAGTGCTGCTGTCTGTCAGGACTCATAGTAGTGCCACTTTCCCTTGATAATATCCCCTTGTCCTTCACTTTCTCCCTCGACTGTGCCCATCAAGGCGTGCGTGTGTCCCTTTTCCTTGCAAATGCCCTATGGTGCTCCAGCCTGCCCCAGACCTGTCCCCAGCTGCTTCACTCAAGTTTCAGGCTGAGCAGACAGCACTGGGCATGTGGAGGACAATAACAGGGCTGGGACTGAGAGAACCCAGCCTGCTCGGTGTAAAAGCAAATCCCCCTGACATCTAATGGAATTTGTGTTCCCACAGCCCTCCAAGCAATTCTGAAAATTTTCCCTGAAAGAAAACAGATCCCAAGCATAAAGACATGTTTCTGCAGAACCCAACATGATGAAGTGGCTCAGTGTTTGCACAGTGGGTCATTCAGAGCTAACATTTACCCGGATTTCCCAGCGGGAAAGGAAGAAGAAGCAAACTATATAACCCAACAAACATCTTTTTTAACATTCACAGC
This sequence comes from Coracias cyanogaster, assembly GCA_033124195.1. Lineage (NCBI taxonomy): Eukaryota > Metazoa > Chordata > Aves > Coraciiformes > Coraciidae > Coracias > Coracias cyanogaster. The sequence goes on from JAVSBS010014064.1 coordinate 5,361, forward strand.
TTCCACAAAAACTGTCTTTGGGAATTTACCCATCCATCCAAGTTTTATCTGCGTTGGACCTACCCATCACTTCTCCCTGTCCCAGGATGCTGGTGGGGAATGCTGAGCCTGGAGCTGGCCAGGCTGGTAGACAGGGGCCACGTCAGGCACTGTCCCAGCCTCACTCTTCCTGCTCAGGGCAGGGATGTTTTGTTTGCATTTTGTGCCTGTGTGATCTGAATCACCCCATTGTCTTTTCCCCTTGGGATCCACTTAAAAAGAAGTGTCCCACGGCCACTTCTGTGGCATGGGAGGGGAGAGGCTGGTGCCACCTTTTTCCTACTGCCTCAGCTCTGCATCACCAGCATGGACTAAGCCCTGTACAAGCCACCCAGCATCCCTGGGTGGACTCCTGTCTCTTGTCTCCAGGGCAGTATTTACCAACAGAGGCATCCAGGGCTCGTGATACCCTGAAATGTCTCTGTTGATACCACTGTCAGTTGGGATGCTCTGTGTCTGGATCTCCCTTTTCTGGTTTGGCTGGTACTGCCCTTGTAGCACCATCAGCTCTCCATCACCTGGGACCACTCAGGAGTGAACATCCCACTCTGGGTATCTGTGGTGCTCCATCATTTCATTACAGAGCTGGCTCAAGTTTGGCATTACCCTGGAGCTGGCAAGAGACCGCCATTATGGAACAGCATCCACTATAGGCAGTAGGAGCCAGAGCAGTGTTCCCATGAGGAGCAATGCAGTCCTGGGACCCCCAAAACCCCAGGAGAGCTCAGGCAGAGCTCTCCTGTGTTGCACAGTTGTCCCTGTGTCCTGATCCCTAAGGGACCGGCACCAGGGAGCACACACAAAGCTTGCAAGCATTTTCTAACAAGCTTTGCCTTCTCCCACACCACTCCTGAGCCAACCCTGGGACATCCAGTTAACCTTTCCCTTCTCATGGGCTGAGACATGGGTGCAATGGAGTGGTAGGGCTGCAGGAAAGCAAACACCCATGTCCATCCCAATGCAGTGCCCAACAGACACCAACACTGCCCATGGTGCCTGCCATCGGTGGGAAAAGACAGGGCAGGACACAGGCTGGGGAAACTCCCTTGCCCACCCTGCTCAGCAGCCCACTGGTGTCCCAGCAGCAGCCACCCAGGAAGAGGGGAGAAGGTGGTGGACAGCAAGATGGGACTATGCCCAGATCCACTCCAGGAGACACGAGGAAGGTGACAATGGCAGCAGCACTCTGGTTAGTCACCACTGGGAAGCATGCCATGCTGGAGGCTGCTGGCAGGCCGGCGCCGTTTTCAGCCACCTGCTGTGTGGCCTTATTTTGATGATGATTTCAAGATTTCTCCAAGGAGGGCTGCAGCCAGGAAGGGGGAGATGATGGGAAACACAGGAGAAGGAACCGGAAGAAACTACAGAGGCTTGTTGAAGACAGTCCCCAGGGTCCCCTGGCCACGGGGCCAGGCTGTCCCCATAAGGACCAGGCTCCATGTGGGGCTGTGCGACTCAGGAGGCACCTGCTGCAGGTGCTAAAACTGGGTGCCTGTCACCTGCCAGGGCTGCAACCGTCAAGGTGACACGTGTCCAGGAGGTTTGGACCAAAAGTCTCCCAAAGGTGAGGACATGGGGGCCACCAGCTGCTTTCCTGGCACGAGGGAACCCTGTTTGGCTCATCCATCCCTGCCCAAATGACGGCTGGTGGGAGGCAGGGGAGGACATGGGAGCAGGGACGCAGCAGATGCGTTTCGTCACCCGGCCAAGGGGCATGTGTGTGGGTTGGGGGAAGGGGTGGCTGGGCGTGTGGGTACATTTATTGCCTCTTCCCGCCAGCGCAGGCTCCCTGTGCACACATGGGCGGCAGAGACCCAAGGGCACAGCCCACAGCTCGCTGGACTTTTACCCTGCTGTGCAAACAGGCAGGCGCCAGATTAGGGTATCAGTTGGAATTTCATCCTGTCAATGGCACCTAAAGCCTCTCTGGGCTGGTGATGGAGCATCTTCCCTCTGGCCTGGCCCCTCGCCCACCCACAAGCACCCCAATGCAGTAGGTGTTTTTGGGAGAGGCATGTTTTGTTCCGCACCAGGACTCTCAAGCTTCCCTGTTGCAGGTGATGGTGATGCCCAGGGCTGGGCTGTCACCACCGTGTGGGGGATCCCACCACCCAATCCCCATGCGGCAATGACAAAATTGGGTATCAAAGGCAGGCCAAGCCCAGTGAGGGAGGAGAATGTGTGTGGAGGAGCCAGCCCCTCATCTAGGGATTGTGCTGGAGTCTCCATGAAGAAGTGGTCCCAGTTTCAATAGTCCCACCCAGTTCTTCATGCAAGTTACCCATCCAGTCCCATCCCTTTTCCGATATATGGTACCAGCTCTGTTTTCTTTGCCTCCTCCAGCCTGTTTTAGCTACTGATGCCCCACATCCCCTTGCAGGGGCGCAGGGAGGTGGTGGTCCCATGCCACGGGCAGCTCAGGCACTGTGCTGATGAACGTGGTGTCACCAAGGTGCAGTCACTCTTGCAAGACCATGAAAAACCCCTTTGCTCTGTCCCTCTCTCTGCAATGCCACCTCATCCTGATCCTCCATCTCCTTCACCCACGAGGACATTATTCTTCATCAGGTGTCCTCCACAGCCACCTGTCCTGCTTGGGCATCTCAGCACATACATCCCCACCACTTCCTAGGCAATACTTTGCATGTTTTGGAGCTGGAAGAGGTGTTTCTGGGAAGGGGTTTGAGTGCAGCCCCTTGCTCAGTGCGCTGAAGAACCACAGAGGTGTGGCTGGGATGAAGAGAGAAGAGTGTCAGCTACTGATGCCAGCTGTCCCAGGCACTATCTCACATCCTCATTCTCTGTTTGCTCTTCTTGGACAAGGAGGATATTCAGCCTGTCAACAGCCATAAAACAAGATTAGAGACCAGGAGGCACCAATGGGAGGTGGCCATGTCCTTGGGCAGCTGGCCTTGTTCTTTGGCCTCCACCAGCCCAAGCCTGGCCTCACCCTTTCCCCCGCTGCCCCTGGGGCTGTGAGTTTGCAGCCACTGGGTCACTCAGTATGACCAGCCTTCTTGGCTGCAAAGGGATGTGGCCATACTATGCCACAGTGGGGGCCATGCCACCACCAGCAATGCCCCTGTGCGATGGGCACACTGCATGCTACAGGATCAAGCTTCTGCATTAAGACATCCATCTGCTCTGTTTTTGGTGGGTCTGGGCAGGACCCCTCACTCCCTGAGCTGTGCTCAGGGACATCAGCATCAGTGTGACCCCAGACCCAACATCCCTCCACTGCTACAGCATGATAGGGCAGGAGGAGACAGGAACAAACCCATGGCATGTGGGATTCACGCTTGCTTTTATTTTCATTGATGCCTAAAATATAAACAGGAAAAACAGTTTTGCCTTATATACACAAAAACTGAGCCAAAGCCCCGAGCTTGTGCAAACATCCATCCTTGCCACTGAAGCGCAGCTGGCAGCGGTGGCCAAGGGAGGTGTCAGCGGCCCCCACAGGAGGAAGACCCAAATCCTACAAAAGCTGGAGCAGGGTGGCAGGCGCAGTGGGATGGCAGAGATTCACTTGTAAAAACCTCAGCATGCCTGGCCACTTTGTTTTCTGGGCCATGAGGGGCAAGGAGCAGTGCAAGGCTGGTGGCAGACAGGGCAGCCGAGGGATGCGATGCACAGGCAGTGTGTGGTGCTATGTGAGGGCTCATCTGGGTGCTCTACAGGCAGCAGGGGACAAGTCTGCTGCTCCACCTTTCTGGAGCTTGGAAAAGCCATGCAAGTTGCCACATGAGCCCCATGCACCCTCATTCCTGTCTTGGTCTTGGGAAGCCACAGCCCAGGTGCATCCAGCACAGCCCCAGGCAGGAGCCACAGATCCTCCTGTGTCCCAGCCATACCCAGCTGGCCTTTGGGGCATCTGAAACTGGGCTGGAAGTTAATCCAGGACAATACAGTGGTCAGGACTTAGCAGGATGAAGGGACACTTCAGCTGCAGTTCACCAGCAGGAAAAGAGAGGTATTAGTTACTGGCCTAGGGCACGCAGTGGGCAAGAGCTGCTGTGGTGCACGGAGGTGGGGGGGAGACAGAGAAAACAAAGCCTGGAGTCCTTTTGTTTTTGAAGGAAATATGAAAAAATCCCTTCTGCCTCTTTCTGGAAACCACCTCTCTATCACCTAACACCAGGGCATGTGCCAGCCCTTCCTCTGCCAGAGATCGCCCTTGTCTGCCCCAGCAGCAGCTCCCGGTGCCCATGGTGGCTGCACTCCCTTGGAGCAGCACCCCAAAGCTTTGCTGGTATCAGCCTTTCTGGATCTTGCACCACATCCCGATGGCAAACCTTCTTGTTCTCTTCACTTTCCCCACAGGAAGGTGGTCTCAGGGCTCAGCAGGGTGGTCTCCCTCCAGCATGCCTATGCTTGGCTGCCTCCTTTCCTCTTCCTGTGCTCCAGATGGAGCATGGCTGCAGTGCCACCTTGCCATGGCACAGCCAGGGGCACAGGAATACTGGTCATATCTCCATGTGGCTTCTTGTGGGTGCAGGGGCAGGACTAGGAGTGCAGGAGTGGGGACTGCCGGGGTGTCTGGGAGATGTGGGTAGGGAGGCACAGGGACAGTTGCCAAGGTCATGCTTCAGTTTGCCACCATCACTGTGCTTTGAAGGAGCCTCCTCTTGGGTCCTATATCCAAGGGTCCTGCCTGGCTCCCACAGTCTAACTCTCTCTGCCTTTGGCACCCCCCTTCCCGGCATAGCAGGTCCAGGAGACCAGCTCAGTAGAAATTTGTTTCACCAGTTTGTTTGTGGGAAATTTGTTTCCAGTCAGGTCTTTTTTCTCATTCACTCTTGTTCGAACTGCCCCAAAAGCACCAAGCAACTGGATTGCCAGGAGGATCAAAGGATCCATCCTGCCAGCTCCAGCTGAAGCACCATAGGAAAGCCATCCTCCACCTCCATGCCCTTCCTTCTGCTGACACTAGGACCTTGCTTTGGGCTACAAATACTAGAGACCAGACTGGTGCATGTTTCCTACAGGAGAACAATACTACCTAATCTACGTTTTTTACGTAGAAGAGACCCCACCAGCCCCTTAGGAAGGTCCCGGTGCCACCTCAGCCAGCCTTACTGGCCACCCTGTTGGTTCAGCCAGGGACTATCTTGTCTTTGGGAAGGGGCTGTCACTCTTCAGAGCACACGGACCAGCTGGGCTCTGCTGCATAGTGCTTATCTCTTGGTGTTTGTAGCTGGTGAAGGGGGCTAAGACATAAATTCTTCCTTGATCGTCAGTGGAGACGAGGAGACAAGGTTTGGGGCACTGCTGCTGCAGAGGCCTCCAATGGGTCCCAGCGTGCCAACAGCTGGTGGGGTCGGCGTGGTGGTGCTGGTGGGCTGGCTTTGCTGCTGCTGCATCTTCTTTTTGTTCACCTTCCTCTCCTTTGCCCTCCGATTTTGAAACCAGATTTTGACCTGCAGAAAGACAAAGATGGTGATGTAGAGATGGGGATGGGTGTAGCCAAGGATGACAACCCTTGAGGTCCCTGTGGGGCAGGGAGGGCATGCCAGAGCTTGGAAGAAAGGGAGATCTGTGGGGCAGAGTGGGACCACCGCTGCCTGCTTGGGCTTCAGCCCTTCCACTCCTCAGCCCCATCTCCACCTGGGACATGGTTTCACAGGACATCGCAGCACTGACCTGCCGTTCAGTGAGCCCAAGGGCAGCGGCCAGCTCGGTCTTGCGGCGGATGGTGATGTAGCGGCTGTAGTGAAACTCCTTCTCCAGCTCCAGGCGCTGGTGGTCTGTGTACACCACACGGTACTTATCTTTCGTTCTGGTCTTGCCTGGCAGAGAAAGCAGAGTAGGGGTGAGCCAAGAGGAGGTGAAGAGGAGCAGTGGAGGGGTAGGAGGATGCCCAAGGGCATTAAGAAGATACACAACCACCTGTGGAGTTCTCAGGAGAAACATGGTAATGCCCTGGCCATCAGTAGAAAAGAGTCATGAAGATCCAAGTGGATTGAATGCCCATTGGTGGTAGCACCAGGTTGTTCGTTCATGTTGAAAAGTAGCTAGGCTTTGGGGAAATTGCTTGGTTGAAAGAGCAGGAGGGATTCAGAAACATCCCGAGAAGATGGACCATAAATCCCGTGTGCCATGACACACTGTCCCTGAGCAGAGCAGAGCCACTAGCCCTGCAGGGGGCTGAGGACAAGTTACCTGCTAAAATACAGCCTGGGAAGGCTGCGGCAAGCCTAGCTCTTTGCCAGAAAGCCCAAACCTAAGGTAACATCACTTCAAGGCATGCGGATCAGGACAGAGGAAAGATGGAAAACCCAGGGATGACAGCATTTCTCTGCCACCAGGAGGGTTATTTTCCATCTCTCTGTGTTGAGCTAAGATGAAGGGCAGTGCTTATTCATTGGTGCAGTCTTTAAAGTGGCACTGGAGAAAGACAACATGATGCTCAAGCACTCCTGGGTCTGGCTCCATGGGCCAGTGGTGTTTGGACAAGGTCAGCCTGAATCTCACCTGGGCCCCCCCAGAAGTGGACAGAGCTCAGGGCCATGGAGCCCCACATCTCTGTGCACACAGATGCACGTCCCACAGGACTGCAAATGGCATCTGCTGCTTTCTAGCAGAAAGACACCGTCCAAAATAGCCCAGACGTCTTCTTCATCAGCTCCTTCATCAATACAAACACACGAGGTGAGCTGTGGAGCAGGAGCCAAGGGCTTGAACTCTGCCCAGGCTGCAGGCTGTGGGGGGTGTGGATGTCACTTTGAGGAAGGACACCCATGCCTGGCAATTGGCTGACAAGTCCATGGTGCTTTCCTCTGCAGAAGAGCCCACAGGTGGGGAATAAACACAGCTGGGAATATTTGCTTCTCCACCCAAAATAACAAAATCCTTTTCCAGGGCATTGAGAGGGATGGAGCTGTGCTTTCAGCTGAGTAGAAATGGTCCTTCTGACTGGGAACCCAGACACTTGTTTGCCTGGCAGGCACGTTTGCCCATCTTCTCCTGACTTTCTGCTGCTGGGAAGAGGCAGGAGCAAGCCAGCTCCATGGATTTACCTGGCGATGGTCTGGGCTCACCGGCATAGACAGATACTGCTCATCACTGCTGAAGACGTGCAAGGAGGGATTTCTAGTGACCCAGCAACCCATAAAATCCCCCTTGCAGGCTGCTTCCCCCAGGAAAGGAGGTCTTTTCCTGCCACCCTATTAATCCATTCCCCCTAAGGAGCCCTTGGCACATTGGCCAGTTTGGGCCAGATCAGACAGACGTTGAGAAGTCTCAGCAATACTATTAAATTCCGACCATCCTAGTGGAAGCAGAAGTTTGGGTGGTGCAGAGCAGAACTGTGCTTCAGAGACTCCATAGTGGACTTGATCCTAATCAGACATCAGGGAATCAGAGAGAATCGGAGAATCTCAAAACCCCAATCCTCAGGCTGCAAATTTGTTTCTCAACTAACTCAGTTTTAATTTTAGGCGTGTTTCTCCCCTAATTCCCCATTGCAAGGAGATGGGGACTTTCCTAAGCCACTTCTTATGCTGAAAGGTAAGTGTAAAAGAGTGTCAGAGACAGGACAACCCATGACCACAGTATGCTGCAAGTGAGAGAGGGGCTTCCTTGGGATTATTTCCCTTGCAGCATCCCTTATTCTACCAAATAAGTCACAACAGGCAAAGGACCAGTTCCTGCCATCAGCCACCGACTGGAAGTGCATGACAGTGTGTGTGCAGCCCTGGAGCTGGGGTGGGCACTGGAGGCATCTTCCTCTGTTTGGACTTGACCCCAATTCTCCCAGGCACAAAAGCAGCAGCCGACAGTTGAAGTTAGTACCCAATTTCCATGACTATTTCACTCTCGGTGTCCTCCTGACATTGCTCCTGGAGGTGCTGGCACAGGCTCAGCACACTGTGAGCAAGATGATGCTGTATGGTTGCTAAGAAGGACTGAAGTTCTCCAGCAATCCATGGAGGAGGGTATGAGCATAGCAAGGCTGCAACATGACCAGGAATAGAAATGAGCCCTCCCAGCACCAGGGCTGGGCTTTAGCCACTAACTCATGTTTGAGGGATATGATAAATTCAGTCACTGCTCTAGAGAGTGGTAAACCCAGCTCATCCCAGGGCTATTTGGAAGTGAACACCTAATCCCACCTCACAAACCTGCCTCTGGCTGCACAGGGTGACTCCACAGGTGAAAACAGGGTAAAAATGGTAATTGGATTGAGCAAGAGGTGTCTGGAGATGCCTGCAGACACACAGCTGAAATGCAGCGATGCTGCATGGAGGGGTCTGTGGCAGCATTGCTGGGCCTTTGGCTCCTCTGTGGCACATGTCGGCTGTGGCAGCTCCAAACAAAACTGACCACAACACAGTGCCAGGCTGGAGCGATGCCAGGGGCAGACGGACCATGCAGGACCCCTCGTTGTCCCCTTGCTCTCTCATGGGGTCCCTGTCCTTCCCGGGGCATTGCTGCTGCCTCTCACCACCCCACAGGTGAAGGGCTCATTGGTGGGAGAAGGACTTCTGTATCCCAGCCCTGGAGGGACCTGTGCTGAATGTGCAAACACGATGATTCCCAGGGAGTTACAGACTAAACCAGATGTGCCAGCAGAGATTTATGAGAGATTTAGCAGTTCTGTGAGAAACCGAGCTCCCTCTGCTCCACATGCAGGGACTCCTACAAGTTTTTTTCTTTCTCATATCAATTTATCTTTTTTTATTTTTTATTTGAAAGCAAAAACCTTTCTGAAGAGATAATGACTTGAAAATGATCTTATTTGCAATATTGCTATTGGAATACCACTGCTTGGAGAGAAGACAGCTGGAAAGCAAAGGAACTGACAGATAAAGTAAAAGAAATGAATTAAGGAATAAAGAAATAAGGCGGTTTGTGACTACCACATATGCCATGAATTTCAGCAAGTATTATTATTTCCTGCCACAGCTGTAAATAGATCTATCACAGCTCATTCTTTGTTATTCCCCCTTCACCGCTCATCCTGGGCGAAGCCTGTGCTTTGTCTCAGGCCTGGCAGATTCCCGACCAGGCCAGAAAGCCATTCACCAACATGTGCTGGGCACCAGTCTCTCACTGCCCAATATTAGGTAGAAAAGACTCAAAGCAGAAGGCTCACAACTGAGCCAGAGATGAAAAGTTATTCATCTCGACTAATTGCTGGTTTCGGGTGATGTTTGCTGAATTCGGGAATGTGTTGTGGGTGAGTCACCAGGAAAAGAAAAGGATTCGCAAGAAATACTATTGACAATGAATAATTCAACTACCTTGAATATGAATGCTGGGTTACACTTAACTCTCTCCTGGGGACTTTTTATGGCTCTGTCAAAGGAAAGAGGAAATTCGGGACAAGCCAGCCCAGCTCCTTACGGGGAACTCTTGTACCTATGGGAAAACCCCGGCATGAAGCAGGGAGCATGGCCAAGCAAAGTGATGGAGCCACTCCCACACTTCCAGCAAAGCCCAGTGGAGGTGAATTTGGATGTCCCATGGCCAGGATAGCCCCAACTGACGGCTGCTGCACCAGGAGGGAGCATGCATGGGGCGCAAAGGGTGCAAAGGAGGTGCTAGTGATGCCTCCTACCGCAGCTGTTAGCCCCCTCCAGCCCTGCTACACATCTAAAGTCCCTTCTGCTTTTCCCCAAAAGACCAGGCAAATGAACTGCTCAGGCAGCCAAATGGAGCCACTGGCAGGGCCAGTGGGAATGGCTTCAACTTTGGGACCAAGGTAGGGCCCATGGCTGCGTGGGGAGAGGGTATCGCTACTACTGTTAATGTATAACCCTAATAGCACTCACCTGAGCTGTGATTAGATAAGGGAATAGCTTTAATGTGCTGTGCAAACCCCAAGGGACATGCTTCCGAATGTGCATGCACACGCACTTGCAGACATCTGGGGGACGTGGTCCTGATCCCCACCCCACTCCCCACAGCAGCCCTGCCCTGGGATGAGGATGCTGGAGCTCCTGCCCTGGACCCGGGCAGGAACTGGACAAGGGAAAGAAAAATCAAACCAGATCCACACCATCCTAGGCTCTGCACCCTCATGGCCATGGCAAAAGCTGCTGAGGAGGTGGGAATTCACTGTCTCCAGCCCTGGCCTGCCCAAAGGATGGCTTTCAGTAAGAAACTGTGCCCCAAACTGCCTCACAAACAGGTAATATGGAGTATTTTGAGGCTGGTGCTGAGAAGCTCTCAGAACAGCAGGGAAGGGGCTGGTTCAAACCAGGGAGGAAAGAGGTGGAATAGCAAAGGAGAAAGAGCTGGCATGTGTTATTTGGAACTTGTCTTTTCCCCAGTCCCACAGAGCGATGCACCCCGCCTGATATGCCCAGCGCAGCTAAGAGGGATTCAGGCCAGCTCCGAATGGAAGATCCCCATCCACAGGACACAGACCTCCAGCCGTGGCAGGAGGAGCATGGCTGCCAGCAGCAAGGAGCATAAACCTACGTGCCTTCCAAAAAGTCTCTGCTTCACAGGTCAAAGCAGCTCAAAATTGCAGCAGCTGCAAACCCTGGCTCTGTAGGAAGCTGCTACGCAGCCATCAGGGCTCCAATCGGGGCAGCCTGGGTACAGCAGCCCACTCCTACTCCCTGGAGCTGCTGGGATGAGAGCCCAGCGAGGTGCTGGCTGTTACGCCTCACTACAGAGGTCCCCGAGGCCTGGGGCTGCAGATGTGTTGCATGGTGCTTTGCACGTGAGGTGTTGGTGTGAGGGATGGAGGTGTTGCTGCCAGGCCGGCTGGTGGCTCTGCACGCCCCACTGTGCTGTGGCTCCTCACATCGCTGGCATGAAAAGCCCGGGCAGCGTGCTCCCGGAGCCACTCTGCGTGGTTTCACCTTCCTGGCGATGCTCTGGCCATGCACCGGCTCCATCCGTACAACCTCATCTGCCTGTCTGTCTGTACAGGGTGCCTGGCTCCACGCTATCTGATGGCAGTACAATATTTTAATGCTGAAAAACATCAGGTGTGAAAGTCTCATCACCAGTGAGCACCAGGGAAACAACTTGTCCCCACTGGAGTAAAAGTGCAGCAAAGTGTCCCCTGGGTGGGTGCTTTCTCTCCATGATAAAGCTGCTTTATTCTGAATGATAATCATCTACTCACAAAGAGAATAAAACCCTCTCATCCCAGAAGTATCAGTGCTTTATCAGGATCTGCTATTCCTCCCCAGGGAAAACATAAAGGAAAACTTCCCCCTACTCCTGGTATAGCTTAAACAGTGTTACAGATGGAGAAACTGAGGCACATAAGCAGTTCCAAAACAGAGTGCAGTCTTGGTTTCAGAGCCATGGGCTCTGATCACTGGTGGGACTCCCTGGACAGCTTAACCCCTAGTCCTTCTGCAGTTCCATGGGGAGAAATCCCCCTCGCACTGCAAAAATGGGGACAGCCAGCAGAACTTGCCTCATGACAGAGACCCCAGAACCAGGAGAGGGCTGGGGTCAGCTCCTAAAGTTCAGGAGCCTCCAGGCTGGCTGGAGCCACCCTCATCTGGCAGCCAGATGTGCTCTGGCTGCCTCTGTGTGGAGGGCTTGACGCTCCCTCTGCTGAGCAACGGTGACAGCAGCCGTGATGCTGATGCTCAGGAAAAGACAGCCCACCTCATTTCACTGCCCTTGCTTCTACTGGAATTGGGAACCCTAAAGCCTGCACCAACAGCAGCAAAGACTGAGCCCCTTGACACCTTCCTTCAGCCCTCCCTGCCCTGCACTCGCTTGCTCCCCTCCTTTCCCCTCCAGCTCCAGCAGCTGCCCCTAAACACCCACACTCCTCTGTGGCCTCAGAGCAGGAATAAGCCTGAGCTCCCCACTCTCTCCAAGTGCTGGGAACCAGCAGGTCAGGGTTTTCACAAGCCTTCCCCTTCCCGTGCGTGCTTGAATATCATCAGCTACTTTTCCTCTGCTGCAGGGGCAGAGGATTGATGGATGGGAAGACCAACACAGGATGAAAAACTGGAGCCATGTGGCTTGCTTCATCACCACCAGTGAGAAATGAATCCCTCTGGAGAGCAACCCTTCCCAAGATCCCTGCCTGAGGTCATTCCTCTGCCAAAGGGAGCTGCATTTATACAACCGCCGAGTGTCAAAAACAGGACGAGAGGAACCACTGCCTCCCATATGCATTTAATGTCTCTGTACTGCTGAGGGAGGGGATGCTGGGTATGTCCTCACCCCATGGATTCTGCCAAGACTGGGAAAATGGGCATTTCAGCCATCAGGGTTGAAGGTGGGGCAGTGTCCGAGGTCACTGGCCTCTGGGGAGCCTAGCAACCCTTCTACCCCCAGGGTAGCTCCTTGCATGGCTATTTGCCTGACATTGACCCAACCTGAGGATTTCTTCCTAGTGCCAAAGCCTTCAGAGCAAATGACAATGCTCCCATGGTCACCCACTAGCAATAAAACCTGATTCAGCTTGGCATGTTGTGCACAGGAAATGTTTCTCTTCCAAAACCTTGCCCCTTGTCCTGATGACTTTGTAGTCTCCTGCACAGAGAAGATCGAGCTCTGTGCTCCCAAAAAAGCTTTGCTATGAGTGAGTGTCTGTGGCTGGGTTTGCCTGACTGGAGGTTATGGGATTGGCAGAGCCAAGAGGCAGAGACTGGGGCTTGGTGCATGGCACAGCCGTACAGAACAGCCCAGTTGCTGGGACAGGGCAGAAACACCTGGGCAAAGAACTGGATCCAAAGAGCCCAGACAAGTGCCCAGGAGCACAGGCTGGCCCCATCTGGGCTCCACGTTGCCAGCACAGTGGGACAGCCCCAGATCTGCACCCACACCCACACACATGGATGAAGGCACCCCTCCTGCAAGCTTCATCTTCCTCTCAGGAGGTCCAAACCCTAAGGGGATGAGGAGCAGGTTGCTGGTGGTTGCAGTGAACCACCAGTTCCCCATCACAACCCTGCAATCTTGACCAGGGAGCAACATGATGCTTCAACCCCAGGGGCAGCAGCTGGAGGCTGGGAGTTGGGGCAAGTGTTACCCAGCCCTGTAGTGATTCAACCCATTATTTTGGCAACTGTCAGATTCCTTCGGTTGCTCCCATGGTTTTATGAGTGCTGAGCCAAGCACTGCCAGCCAGGCTCCAATGCCAGGTCAAAGACCGCACCAGCGTGGGAGAGCCCTGGGGTGGCATGTGGGCTGGTGAGCACATGTGGGCTTGAAATAGCCCATTTCAGAGCATTGCCTTCATGCTAGCCCTGCAGCATTGAGCCCAGATCCAGCTCATCCGAACCTGCCACCTGGCTGGATTTGGCCTGGCTGCAGCAGGAGGAGCAGGAGAGCAAGGTGATGGTGGTACCAGATTGGTACCAGAAGTCCTCTCCCCCTTCACAGCCCCACACGGCTCAGCCCATCTTTACATGGGATAGTGCGGGGGAAGGATGCAGCCCCTTATCCAGTTGATCACAAAGATAACAACGATGGAATGGGCATCCTTGAAGGGTCCCCTGAAGGAAATATCTGCCATTGGCCAGAGGTTTAAAGTGTCCCTCTGCTAATTCGGGGGTATTAGCCAGCCAAGCCCATCACATAGGTACCACGAGTGTTCCAGGGAAGCCTGTTTTGTTAAGGAAAGTCAATTCTAGGAAAGTTTGAAAGGCCTGTACCTTGGCCAGCAGGCTAAGCAGCCAACAGATCCCAGCTGGGGCCAGGAGCAGGCTGTGGGTTAATAATTCAAGGGAAGAATACTGATGGGGCCTGATGCACGCACACACTGAGTGACCTGAAGGAGCAAAGCATCTCACAGGGAGCAACAATGCCCTAAAGAGGTGTCCCCCATGCAGGGACTGACCAGGGAAATGTGCCAGCCTCTAGCCATCACCCCAAAATGCACCATGCATGGCATGAACCCTACCTGTCCAGGGGAAATGTTTCTGTTCCATTATTGGGATTTTTACTCTTTCCTCCAGCTTTCATGGACCTCACTAGGGCAACAAATAGAGCTGAAAAACTGAGCTGGAAATAGTGAAAGCTGAGATGGAAATCTGCACACCCACAAATCACCACTTGTCCATGCTCAGAGCATCACTGTTTGCTCTCTATCACCCAAAACCTGCCTGGGTACCATGGGCACCAATTCCATGCAAAGCCCTGAGCACATTCGCCGCTCCAAGGGGTGCCCCAATTGCACTTTCACTTGCAATATTTAGCACTGTGCCCTCAGCTTGATTAGTGACCTAAAAGCCAGACCCAAGGCAGTATCTGAGGATTTGCATAACTAACTAGCAGAGGGTGAATTTCAAAGTTCAACCAGCCGCTGTTTCCAGCCACCTTCCTGAGCTTTTTATAGAGCCGGGGGTGCAATTCACAGGGAAGTTTGCAAATAATTGTGAATAAGGAGGAAGCATGAGGCTCTGACATGCTGCTCGTGAAGATTTTATGAGCAGAAAAAGAGGTGACATCAGAGCGAGAAATGAGGCCTGGGGACTCAGCTTGGTTCACTTTAGCTTCCAGTTTCCAGCAACCAGCCCTCTGGCATCGCAATCCCTTCTGCCGCAGGGTTATCTTGGCTCAGCCAGGTGAAGCATGCACTTATTTAGCAACAGGTATATGAAATCACCCCCCTGTAAAGCCTGACTCTGCAATGAGTCACTGGGAGATTTCGCACTGATTTTTCTCAGGCTCTGGATTGCATTTGCAGAAGCCCCCAACATACTCATATTCCCTGCGTAATATTTTCTCTTACCACCGCACAGCTCTTTCTCAAAAGCTTTCAAACTAGAGATGTTTACACAAGGCAAGACAGAGAGGGAACCTTAATTTACAACTCTCTGAAGTACGATGATTTATAGCATTCGCAATGAAGCTGTTGATATTTATAGCAAAAAAAAAAAATCTGTGTATTCATTTCCTATTCCTACTGTGGTGAGATGGGTAGTTAATCAATCCAAGCTGATTCAAGTCCAGTTTATTGATTTCAATAAAATGATTCATCTAAGAATTTTACCCTTACCTATATCAAACCCATCTCTTCCCTGCTCTCTTTCAAGCTCTTTTCTTAGACTTTTTTTTTTATTTAAAGGGCAGCCCTGGAAATCACAGGCTGCATCCCACTGTCTGCCAGCACTTTGTCCCACTGTGGCTGAATCTTGAAGCCGCTTGGCACTAGCAGTGTTGGGCTTGGACCCAGCAGAGACACAAGGACAGTTCCTTGATCTGCAAGTGCCTTAAAAAGACCCCTCGTTGGTCATCCATCCTGAGGGAACACCACAAGAAAGGGGCTTCCACCCCAGCACCCATCCCTGCATCGCTAGGGCTGGGCTGAGGCAGCTCCTCCTCTGCGTGCAAGGGGAACAAGGCTGATTTATTTCTCCCTTTGTATGTATTTAATCTAAGAGATACAAACTAAGCAACTAATGATATTTTTCCAGAATTCAATCAACTCAATTGTCATCTAATTCAATCAGAGGTACTTTCAAACCCCTGTTTTATCTTGGCCCCACTGCTGGGTGTAAAACCTTGCCCTTGATCCAGTGGAGAGGTGTGTTGATATCTTTCTCCTCTCATTAATTTTCCCTCTCCCCTCCCTCCTCAGAAAAAAAATGAGAGTTTTGAACCTACAAAACCTGCATAAGTGGTGGGTTCCAGCTGCATGGAGAGGCTGCAGGATCACATCCCACCTCCACCCTTGGGGCTGAGCCCCAGCATGCCTGTGAGTATGGGGGGAGACATTTTCCTAAATAGGTATATTCAGTGCTTAAAAAGGGTCAGAAAATACCAGCCTGCCTCTCCTCTACTCTTTCTAGACAGGGGCTGTTTTTTCGTATTTATTGGGATGTTCTGCTTGCTCCACTACATCTACTGGTCCCACTGGGACAACCCCATCTCCACCATGTGGATCTGGTGAATATGAGGAGCTATTTTCTTTGCTGGAAAACCCCAGGCACCTTGGCATGAGCCCCTTGCACAAGAGTTTCTGCATGGGGCTTGGCAAGGGGGGAGCCAGAAACGATCCTAAAATCGCAGACACTTTGCAAACAGAGAGCTCTGGCCCCAACCACAACAATATGGGGCAACCAAAAGCAAACCAGCCCCAGAGAGATACCCAGAGGCACTCCTGTAGTGAGTGCTGGCCCCAGCAGTGCTCTGCAGAGCTCACGGCCAGTGCAGCAGAGGCACAGGGATGGCGGGTCCGGGCAAGCCTGGAGGGTCCAGGCTGGGCTGGCAGCAGTGGTCGAAGCCTGGAGGGAAGATGAAAGGACGCAGGCAGGGTAGGACAAAGGGCCCCGCACCTCACCTCACTGCCAAAGGAGCCGGCCACCATCTCCATGACAAAGCGAAGCCCTTGTCAATTTGGGCTGGCCCCAAGGGGAAATCTGCCCACCGCCTTTGAAGTGGGCAGCAGGGCCCCCCACCCAGCATAGGCAGGGGGCTGGGGTCGACCAGACGTTCCCCCCCTGCCTCCAGGTCAGGAGTTCAGCAGGGACAAGACCCTGGGGATGGGGAACAGGACCCCGGGGACGGCAGGACAGTAGGCACAGGAGAGGGGGTACCCGCTCACGGGGTGCTCGGCACCCACAGGCTGTGCACATGTACACGTGGCATCCTGCACCCAGAGCACCCACATGCACCCTCCACGTGGCACTGTCCCCAAATGCACCACACCTTGCACACGAACCGTGTGCACATACCATACACACAGACACTGCACCTTGCACGTGTCACACATGCACGCATACCATGCGTATGCACGTACCACGCGTGTGCACACACCACACTGTGCACAAACACCACATGTGCATGCACGCCACACTTTGCACCATCCTCATCACACAGCACTTCACATGCTGAGTGTGCAGCATTTGCTGAACACACTTGCTGACTCAGTCTGGACAGAAAGCCCACACACACACTCTACTTAGGGCGCCTTGCACGCGCACACAGAGCCCATAGCACTGCACTGAGTGCACCTTACAGACATACACAACACACACAGCAGCTTCCCTCCACTTATATACATACGGTACCTTCCCTGCACACATATACACACACACTACACGTGCACACAGCGTAAGGCACCTTGCACGCAGATATGCACCCCCCCCATACACGGGCTCTCACCACAGCCTCATGCCAGCTTGCAGCCGCAGCCCCGTGCACTCACCCTGGCACATACGAGACACCCCGTCCAACAGCCTGTCGGGGCTGGCAGGACCTTGGGACCCCAGGAGTCTTTAGCTCTGCCCTTCCTACCCGGTAGTGGCAGGTGAAGGAAGAGGTACAAGGGCAGAGAACGGTTGCAGAAATAAAAGTACTTCCCAACCATATAACTCTGGGTGCCAGCAACATGGAAGGATGATGCCCTCTCTGCCCATCCTCAGCCACCGCCACCTCAGTGGTGGGGTCCCCCTGCTCTTTGAGGACCAGGCACCATGCCGAGAGCAGGCCAAGCACACTGTCCCTCTCACCAGTTGCAGTGCAGGGAGAGCCATGGAGCAGGATCTGGCCCCTCAGGACTTCAAGCCGAGGGATCCTCTGGACGGAGGAAGGCACAGGGGTGCAGGGCTGAGGGGTTTTCCTTACCGCTGCTGCTGGTGCTGGGAATGCTGCGCCTCATCCACTCATATGGGGTGCGTCTCTGGGTGTTAGGGGAGAGCTGAGGGACTGAGCTGCTGATGGGCGGAGGCAGGAGTCCAGAGCCTGGGGACTGGATGGGGTTAAAATCTGGGGGGCTGAATCCAAACTGTCCTGGGCTGGCAGTGGAAGGTGCAGCGGTGGTCCCGTAGGAATGCCAGTCCTCCTTGGCAGGGGTGTAAGGAGAGCCCCAGGCGGCTGCCGGTTGCCCATGGTGAGGGTCGTTGTTAATCCCTGGCACATGGTGGTAGCTGGCAAAGTCCGAGTACTGGGGTGGCCCCGGCACGTAATTCTGGGGATTGAGATTGAGGCTGGGATGCCGGACGGGGCTGGGATACATGTTGGTGTCCTTATCCAAAAGATAACCTACATACATCTTCCCTAGCCGGCTCCGGGCACATGCTGCGCTGCCGTGCCGCCGGCTGCGGGCCGCATTGGGTTTGGCAGGGAGGCGGCTGCCCCTCCTTCTCTACCGCTCACCTGGGCGCCTTGGGGAGCTGTGTCCTGGGGCCAGGCACCTCCCTGCCCACAGGCTTTTATTGGGCCCAACCTCTCGCAGCATTTGCATTGAAAGGCAGGTTTGCATTTCAAAGTGCAGGAACCCTGGTGAGCGTGGGGGGGCTAATTCAAACCTCCCACCCCAGCTGCAGGGGGGCCGAGGCAGTGGGTGACCCCAGGTAGCACCAAAGACCCTGTGTCCCCCCTACAGCCACCACCCCGCAGCTGTCCCCGTGCCACCAGCCATGGTTGCTCTGTAGCAGCCAACTTTGGGCATCGCTGGTGTCACCCGTGGGGACAGCCCAAGGGAGCCTACCCCATCCCTGCACCATCTGCACCCCAGGAACAGGGTGTTTTGGGCTGAGCCCTCGTATTAAAGCCCAGCTGTGGACAGGGTACAATCTGGGATTTGCCTGCCATCAGCCCTGTCTCCATGTTGGGGGACACCAAACCCTTGCTCTGGGGTGATGCTTTCTCATGCCCAACATGAGCATCCACCTGATATAGAACAGGGGGGCTGGGCTGGTGGGAAGGGATGGCTTTGGATCCCCCTGCGTTTACTCCTTTGGGGGACAAATTCACCCCTGTAACCTCAATAGCAAAGCTCAGCCCGGCCCAGGAGAGTGGGACAGATAGAGCCAGCCATGTGCAGGGGGAATGTCCCCGCCATGGAGGGAGCATTCCCCCCACTCAAGAGGGACATGGGCTCTGACGTGGCTCCAAGGGGCCTGTGACCCGCTGTCAAGAGGAGTTTCTTGCCTGTTTCCTCTCTTAAAGAAGCAAAAGCATCCCCATATGTATTCTGATAGGGAAAACCAAGCAGAAACGGGACCCTTGTGAGGCCGTGTCTGCCTGCAAGGCAGGACGTGGCCACTAGCCAGAAAAACCCCCAGCAGAGATTGCCCATTTGTCACCCGTCAGACCAGACACACCTTGGGTCTAGATGGGGGTGAAGGACCAAGGACCAGTGCTGTGCCAGTGCCACCCAGACACCCCCATCATCTGTAGCTGGGAGCCTCCTGCCCATCAATGTTGCTTGCCCCCACCACTGTCACATGCTGGATGTGCTGGCCACCACCCTGTAGTCACAGTTATCATCTGCAGGCTGACTTTTTCTCCTCAAGCCGGCACACAGCCCCACAGAGGCTCCAGAAGGGTGTTTTGTCACCTCTCCAAGGCCACCTCTGCCCTTTTCTCCACACCAGCCCCTTCCCCTGCTGGAAACGTGAGCAGGGCAAAGACTGGTCAGTTGTCACCCTCCTGGGGCAGAAACAGCCTGGAATTAGACAATATGAAGCAGAAGGGGGAAAAAAAGAAAAAAAAAACACGGAAAAAATATATTTAGGATGAAATTGAGAGGAGGGGATAAAACAAGAGGCCTTGGCTAATTGCAGATATGAACCTGGGGAGAGTTTCCAGTATGGCGCTGCCTCCCAGATTTGTGGGGTTAAAAAGGGTAATAAAACTAGCAAAGCCTCTCTGACTGGAGGAGCCCAGTGAATTTGATGCTTAGCTGTTTCACAACAGGTGGCAGATGTCCCCAGCATTAGCCAGTGGGTTGGGGACAGCACCCAGCCGCCCATGCTCCCCACAACCCCATTCGCTTCCATACCGGCCCTTCCTCCCCATGGCATCCTGAGCTCTCCTGTGTTCATGGAGGGATCAATGCATCCCCAAGCTGCTGCAGTACTGCTGTCATCTGTTTGCTCAAGGTGGACTTTGCGAGAGCTTGTTGCAGCCACTTCACAGCCCTCCCAGCCGCAGCCATGCCAGGCTGCTGCTGTTCCCACCCTGCAACTGAGCACGTTGCGCTGGAGCTGTAAAAGGGCAGGACCTCCAGCCCCAGAACTGTGGACCTGCAGTGGCTCTGTAACAGTCCTGGGCATCTTGTCCCATTGCTCCAGCACCAACTCCAGCTGAAAGTGGGTGAAAATGTTACAGAGATGCCCTGTGCCACGTCCACTCCCTTTGAGGAGGTGGGAGCCATGATGAGGTTGAGGGCAGGTCAGGTAAGAGGTAAGGGATCTGGTTTGCAAGAAGGGAACAGAGTAAAACCTCAGCAATGGGAATTCACCCCTAGAGCTGTCATCGCCCAGGCTCTGCCTCCCAAGACCTGACTTGGCCAGAGGTACTGCAAGAGGTGAGCAATTTGCAGCATCCTCCCTGTGCCCCGGCCCCTTGCCCAGCCTAGTGCCGGATCCCTCCCTTGTGACAAAGGTGACTGTCATGACCATCCCACCCAGTGACGATCTCAGCTCATGCTGCAGTGCAGATTTACTGATGCCCCATATAACCCCATCTATCCTGGATTTTTCCCAAAGTCTCAGCACAGCCATGGCTTTGTTTAAACAAGAGAGCCACAGCCTTCTTCCTCCTCCTTCTCCCACTAGCAAAGAAGCTCTGGCTCTGGCTCGTAGAGTGGGGAAAAAAAGAAGAAAAAAAAAAAAAATCACCTGCAGATGAGCAGGTGGTGGGAGGTACAGAGGAACTCAGGTGGCTGCTGGGTCCCACCCCAGGGCCTGCTGCGTTTCAGGGATGGGCGATGTTGAGGTTATTCCTGCCACTGGCTGTTTCCCACAGGCAGTGATGGGCAGTCCAGGCCCCTTTTTCCCTTTTTCCAGCCCCTGGAGCTGAGGCCAAGGGTTCAGGCAGCTGCTGGGGACCAGGAGGTTCAGGGGTCCAGGGGTAACACCTCACCTGCATCCTCCTTGCAGCAGGTGAAGGGCTTGATGGGACAGAGAATCACCAGGTACCTGCTAAGAGCTGTGCCACAAGTTCTCTCTGCATGGGGCAAAGGGTGCAGGGGGTGACAAGTGGGCCATAAAGATCCACTGACAATAACTTCCCTCTTTTTCTTTGGCCTTTTTATTGCTGGTGGGGATTATGGTTGACAAAGTTTGTGCTGGGGAAGAGGCAGGTGATGAGCCCTTCTTGGGCTGCCCTCCAGGGGCTCTCTGAGGAACATCCCAGATGATGGACAGTGGTTGAAGGGTGCTGCTGGCAACCCTCGGTGCCCCAGAATGCCACCCACACCATGGTCAGATGGGTGAGCAGGTCAGGAGCTGCCAGAGCCCTCAGGGGTCCCCAGCTGGATGAGAGGAGGTGGTAATACCTTCTCCATCCACCCCAGAGACCTCCACCACCAAACCCAGCCTGGGGAGCTCCTGCTAGTCCTCCAGAGCTGAGATTCCTGTTGGAAAACAGACCAATGCAGCAGAGAGGGAGAGTGGCCAGGGTTCCTCCGGGCTTGGTGCTACTATCTGTGATCAAGTGATGCCATCTCCTGGAAGCAGGAGGGCTGGAAAAGGAAAGGCTGGGAGGTCCCAGGGCCAAGCTGCAAGCAGCTACCACGGATGGAGCAAGTTCGAAGGGGAGACCACCCCCCTACCGCCTCCTCCTTCCTGCCATGGTGGAGGCACTCACGCCAGGAAACCAATCCCTGCCCTGTCCCCCAGCTTGCTCTGAATTCCACCATGGTTTCAACAGGACAGGGAGATGCCTGTAGAGGGTCGAGTAGGTGTCTCCCCTCTCCCTCCTTTCCCCCTCACAGCCTTCTGCCCCAGCACCTCCCTGGCAGCCCCATGAGCCTGTAGCCTCCCCACTCCCCCACAACCTCTGTTGCTTCCAAAGGGAAACCTATGGCCTCAGACCAGCACATCCCACAGCTGCGTGGCCCCACACACACCACAGCCCGGCCAGCACTTTCCTCCCATTCCACAGCTTCTCCTGCCATCCTCCTGCAGAAGGAAAGGGAGAGGACATCATGTCTCCTATGCATCATTCCTGTCCTACATCTTTAGAGCAGCATCCCAGAGAGCAAGGGAGGGCTGGAGCAAGCACAGGCACCTAGCTCAATGGCCCAAGAACATCCTCACCTCTCTGGCAATGGAGACACCAGTGCAAATCTCTTGGAGAGAACAATCCCCAGCCCCAGCTCCATCAGCCCCACTGCAGACTCCAGCGTGCCCTTTGGCTTTGCTCAGATACGTGAACCACGTCCCTGCTGGTGTTTGTGTCCCTGTGCTGAGGACGGCTCTGGATCGGGGTAGCCCAAATTGATTACAATTCTATGATGTGCTACCAGCACTGCCATACAACTCCCTTCTCCCTTACCCAGGGCTCGGTGTTGTTCTTCAGGATCTGGATCAACTTTCCTGGCAAAATGGAAATGCCACAAATCTTGGGACTATCCTCAAGAGGGCACTGGGGACAGGGACACACGATGGCATCTCTCATTGCTTCCCAGCTTGTGCGGCCCCTGCTCTCATGGAGCGGTGATGGGATTTCCCCTGCACCAGCACAGGGCTGGGTGCTCCCCATGCAGCATGGCTTGCCCATGAAGAATGTATGGGAGTCACGAGGTCCTGAAGATGTTCAGGGCCTTGTAGGGAACATCCTGGCCATGCTTCACTCTTTTGCCGCACTTTAGGCACTGCGTAAGCAGAGGGTTAATGATTCCCACATTAAGTGACTGCAGATGTGTGGGAAAGTCTGGGGCGAGCGGACGGCATTGCTATTAGTATTCACCCAGGAGCCTGCCGCTGCCTCCTGAGGCTCCGCAGAGCACATTTAATACCAAGCCTCGTCGTGGGGTTAGGAAGAGTGCATGGGATGGGGGCAGAAAGGGCCCTGAGGCGGGGAAAGGCAGCGAGCTAGCATCCTCTGCTTCTGGCTAGTGCCTCCTTCAAGCACCCGAACCTGGGGGATATAGGGGACAGGCCAGCATCTGTAGGGACCCAGCACCATATGGCATATGGCTCAGTGCTACCTCCTGCAATTACTGTCACCCTGTGGTGTCCGTGGCCAGCAACTCTGGTGCTGCAGGATGCTTCCCAGCGTGGGATGAGCCCCAGTGTATTGTGCTCAGCCATATGGTCTCTTTGGATAGAGCCCAGCATTTTCTGCCTGCTCTCCTTTCCTGGGCATTGCCATCTCCCACCAGCAGCCTGGCAAACAGGACCACGCACAGAGTAGCAGCTCCTCCAGAGTCCAGGGCAGAGCTCTGAAAAGGGCTGGAGGAAGCCTCCATGCATCTCTCCCCAGGGACCAAGGGCTAGATCCAGCCAGGAGCAAGCCTGGTAGCTGCCACTCTGGATGGGTTGCCCAGATACGGTGCCGTGCTCTGTAGCACCCGCTGCTCCTCTCCGTGGTCGGTGGCTCTACACCACATCAGAGTGATACTGAAATTCCTGGGCTGACTTGGAGTTGATAGAGGCTTGGAGAAACCAAAGCCAGGGGAAAGTCTGGCCCTTGTTAAACCTTCAGAGAAGGGGGGAAAGTCAACATCTTCTTTCCTACCTGCCTCTCACCTGCTGGCACATGGGACCTGTCGCTGACTCCAGCACAGCTGTTCCCATTATCATGTTGGGTCCCCTGGCTCTGGTGTATCTTCTCCACCTCAGGTACAGGATATGGGCTTTTCTCCATGGTCCCAGCTCCACCTGGGATGGGTCAGGAGGTTGGAGAGCTGTTTTGATCCAGGTGATGCCAGAGCAGCTCAAATGCAGTGTCCCCATCTCAGTGGCTGCTGTCTCCACCAGAGACACTGCACTACATGACCCCAATCCCCCGCTAGCACTTAACGATGCTTATTGAGGCTGGAAATAGCAGCTGAGAGTGGCCCTGGCAGCCCACACCACAGCTATCCCAGCCCTGGGGGAATCACTAAGTCCTGTGAGTGTCACGAACAGGGGTGCAGGTGCCAAAAATAGAGGTGAGCAATGAAGGGGTGATGAGGCAGAGGTAGCTGAGCAGCTCATCTCCGCCTACGCACTTGCACCGGCGAGTCCCTCCAGCTTTGGTGCTTCCTTTGAGCTGCCCTTTCCCAGGAGCTGCCATAACCCTGATGTGCTATTCCTAAACAAAGTGCGTGGGTCTGGATGCTCCCTGGGGATGTACAGCACAGGCCACGTGTACTTGCTGGGATGCTGTGGGCTCTCCCACCATCCCAAAACAATCAACCCTGGCCTTTGCAGACTTCTCCTGGGAGAAGGTTTTGTTTGTCCAGATTGTCCCTGCTCCCAGCCCGGGAGCGGGCAATGGGGTCATCTGTTTGCAGTGGGGAGAGGGGAGAATATGTCTCACCTCAGGATCAGGTTGCTCTGTCCTCAAGTGTGGTCCATGTTCAGTTTTCTACCCCGTGCTTATCCCAGGAAGCCCATCCCCAGTGCAAGTGTCCCAGCAGGATTATACCCACTGGTTTCTCCCTCTCTGGCTCTGTTGGGAGCAGCGATGCTGTCCTTGGAGGAGGGATGTTGCCAGGAAATAGCTCTGCTGAGCTATTCCCAGCAGCCCACATGTAGGGATCCGTCAGACACATCTTCATCTCTTGGGAAAAGTGTCAGGAAGAGCCATGTGTGCAGCATGTCCCCTCTGTTGCCTGCCCTCCATATGAGCCACTCTCACGCTCACTGGCTCCTCTTCTGCATAACAGATCTCAGCCCTGGGAGGGCTGCCAGAGCCCCCCAACACATGGCCACCACCATGTCTGGAGTCAGGGAATCCAGCCAGTTTGGTGCAGGGGAGCAGCAGGGTCTTGCCCAACCATTCCCGCTTCACCCCCCACGTAGCCCTGTGTAAGAGCCCCTCTAGCTCCTGCTCTCTCTTCGCCCTCCATAGCTGCATGGAGTAAAGACCTTCCCCTTTGGTTTTCCATCAGTGCATATAAAACACCGAGATAACGGGTGATAAGTGGTGATCTCTTGGGCTCATCCAGCTGGGGAATTATTAGCCGTGCTCATTGTACAGGCATTCATCAGCAAGGCAGGAGGGGATGAGTCTGCCTTGCAAACAGGCCAGGAACAGATATTTCAGTGGTGGTGTCTTTATGGGAAGGGTGTTTTCATTCCTGGAAAGAGGAAAAAAAAAGATAGAAAGGTATCTTTTATAAGGAGTCTCCTTTTTCAGGATAGCCAGTGCATTTTCACAGTTTTTCTTGTGTGGATGAGACAAAAGCATATCCCCAATGTGGAAATGGTGGCAAGAACTGAAGGGCCAAAAGACAGCTTTCATCCAAAGAGCTTCTGCACCTTGTTACAGTGTTGAAATAAATTGGATACAAATCCCCCTTTGGACAAACAATAATGTTTTGTCTATTGAGACATTCTCAGAAACTTTATTTGAACTCTTGAAAGGTGTGGGGAGGATTTAAAACAGGTTCATCAGCTGGCTTCCACTCAATGAGATCAGGAGGGGTGCAGGACGTCTGAGATGATGGCATGGCCAAGGTGGGAGCTCCTGCTGCCTCTCTCAGCTCCATGCTCCTCAGCAGCTCAAGCGACCCTGAGTCCCCAGCCAAACCCACATGTAGGCTGCTGGGGAGTTGCACAAGACTTCTTATTCCCCTTTCCAAAAAAAAAAAAAAAAAAAGGACTAGGAGGGCACATGTGCGGTCCCTGAGCAGCGGTGGCCGGCTGGGGGTCAGCGGGAGGGAGGCATGGCACAGCTTGGCCCAGCGAGGTGTCCAGGGGGAATAGGCAAGCTGGTTCATTACAGGCCTTCTTTAATAAAAACATGAGTCAGCTGCTGGCGTGGGCAGCGGATTTTCTAAACATCCCCTCATATCCTGAGAAAAGGAAAAAAAAAAAAAGAAAACGGGAGGGGAGGGCTTGAAGGGAAAAAAAAAAAGAAAAAGAAAACAGGGAAAAAGGCCAGAATTGAAAGCAGACACAGGGAGAGAGGAGCTCCTTCCCTCCAGTTTAAGGAGGCGAGTGCCGGGCTGGTCCAGGCTGCTTTTGTTTCCTGTTAGCGGGGCCCTCGCTGCTCCCCGTCATTGGCAGCCCGAGGCGAAACTCCCCTCTTCACGCAGCCACTTGGGCTTCTTTTCCTTTTTACTTTTTTTTTTTTTTCCCCCCCATTGCACTCATCTGCCAGGCTTTAATCGCAAGTTTTGCTCTGCAAAGGGTCCCCACAGAGGGTGGAGGGAGGAAGTCGGAGGGACTCTGCTCCTCATTGGCGAGGCAGTTTCTCCCCTTCTCCTCCTCCCGAGATCTCTTTTATTTATACACGGTGCACACAGGGTGCACATCCCTCGGCCTGTGGCTTTGCTCCACACCAGGGCCCGAGGTGGCCAGACCCCCTCCCAGGTGGGCTGGGGGCTGCCCAGGGCCCTGCTGAGATGCACTAGAGGAGCAGAGCAAGGGCTTGGCTGCAGCCCAGCCCTGGCACAGCCTTGCCTCTCCTTTTGATTTTATTTTATTTATTTCTCCCCTCCTCCCCTCCACTTCATTTCTTCCCTTCCCTCTCTTTCTCCTTTAAGTGGAAAAGCCTTGCCAGCTGGAGAAGGCTGGGAGGGCAGGGAGAGCCTCAGCAAGGCAGCAGATAAAGAGTGTGGAGGAGGAGAAGAAGGAATTTCAGGGCAGCCAGAGACCGTGGGACGTGTGGCACAGCACTGGCTTGGTGGGACCCTGCCCAAGGTAAGCCCTCGCGTTGCCTGCCCAGGTGCCAGCTCATCCGCCGGCTCTCCAGCTGGGAAACTTCATGCTGGAGGTGGTATAGACCTCTAGAACCCTCTTCCCAAGCCAACCCTGTTGCTCTGGAAGGGGCTTTGCTCCTCTGCAAGGGACTGTCACCCCAAAATTCCCCACCAAGCCCTGGGGAGGTAGTGTTTGGTGGAGAGCAGCTGAGCTCTGCAGCATGCTGCAGGAAAAGCTGTCCCATCAGCTCTCACCAGGTCCTGAGCTGGGGTGGCTGCAGGGAGCCAAGGGGATGGTGTGGCTGTAGGGCAGGAGGGGGGACCCCACTGCAGTGGGAGAGGGGCCGGGGGGATCTCTGCTTCTCCCTGGGGAGATCTTGGTCCGTCTTTCTATTGGGAGGTTATGCTGACTCTCTCAGTCCTGCTGCTGTGGGAGGGCTGGGGTGTGCGTGGGGAAGGGACCACTTGCCATCCCCAGTGAGACATCCCTAAAAAGAGGCACAAGCATGCCCCACTGCAAAGCAGCATCACTGCAGCATCATATTGTCCAAACACATCCGTGGTCATCCCTGAGCACAAGACGTCCTGAGTACTCCTTTGGTCTTTGCTCTTGGTGGGGCTCCTGTCCCCGTGGGCCAGGCCAAGGTGGAGAGGGATGTTTGCAAGCCCTGCTCAGGGCCTGCATCCTCGTATGCTGGGTAGTGAAGGGAGGAGACCCTGGTAAAACCCTTCTAGGCACAAATGCGGGCAGCCACTCTTTTGTCCCAAGACCCCAGGAGCTGAGTGTTTCCAAGAGCCTGGAGCTGGTCTGGAGTGAAGTTGTACTGACTCAGGCAGCTCTGACAGCCCAGAGACAGGGAGTTGCATGACTTGCAGGGCTTTGGTGCTCATGCTGGGACAACTGTGGGCTCAGAGTATCAAGCTTGTGCACTCATTTGCTAACAGGGAGACTTTCAAAGCAGAAAGGGATGTTGTGTTGCTCCATCCTTGCCCCAGAGCACCTGGGGCTTCTGCTAAAGCAGCTGGCAAATATCTAGAAGTAGTCATTTTTGTGTGTAAACCCTGTTGTCAGGGGCTTGGCAGTCCCAAATCTTTTCACAAGGTTTCCCATTGATGACAAGGACCAGCAATGCTGAACCCCAGCACTCCACTGAGGGGTTGGTTGAAGAGTCACTTCCCCCTCAACACCCTGCACAACAAGGTCCCTGTGCACCCCATGCTCTCAGGAAAGGGACATGTTTTGTTCAGGCATCTGGAGACAGTGGCAAAGATGCAGCTCTGCCTGGTAGAGGGCACATGCTGGGCTGGTCCACAAGGGGAGCCACCAGGTAGCCACCCTAGTTGGCAGCCAGCCCTGGGCACAGTCTGACATGAGGCTTGAAGTCATTCCTTGACATTTATGGCATCCAGCCTCAGGGGTGCTGTAGCTCCAGTGGCAGTTGCCAACCCTGGGCAGTGCCCCTGTGTCCAGAAAACACCCCCAAGTCAGTTGGTACATCAAAAGGGATATTTTGGGCAAGCATCAAGTCACAGATACCCATTTGCAGCACACGAAGGGCTTTTCTCTCTCCCTAAAATCATCTGTACCTTCTTCCAGCTGAACAGCATGGAGGGTCCTCACTGAAGGAACAGGCAGAGGGACCACAGCCACCTGATTATCTGCCCCTTGGCTCATCTCCCACAAACCCACATAGGGTTGGGGGTTCAGGGTGTCCACAGTCTGAATAGGGAGCATGGTCTGAACACAAGCATGGCCATCTGCAGTGCTGCAGTCAGGGGGAAATAAGTCATGGCTTGTTGTCCAAAGCCCTGGGCATTTCTACTGGGGTCCCGCAGGGCTCTGGCCTGGGCTTGCTTCTCTGTGATGTCTACATTGATGATGGATGAATGCACATGCTAAACTCTGGGCTGGCACTGAGCTGGGTGGACAGCCAGTGGTACAGGAAGATTGGGACACAGGAGGATCCCAAGGGCTCCAGGAGGAATTCAGTGTCAACCAGGCATCAGTAAGCTGTGGCAGCATGCTGCATCAGGAATGGAATATTAAATGGATCTGCACAATCTAGGGAGCTAACCGCTCAGGCAACTTGTATGGTGGGAAAGAATCTGGGGGTTGTAGTGGACACAAACCAGATTGTAGGGTGGTGGGAGAAACCCGCAGCTCTTACCGTGGGATGTGCTGGAAGGCAGATGGCTGGAGGCAGTGCAAACAGGCAGGCTGGACAGAGCGTGTCCTCCCCAGTGAGCGATGCTAAGTGTTTCAGCAGGGATGCACACAGAGTGGAAAGGCTCAGGGAGAGCAGGGAAGGTGATCTGAAGCCCAGAAGAGGCTGCAGAGGACTGGGAGAGAGGTTGATGGTGCTCACTGTATCACTGGGTGTCGTGGGGAGGTAGCACACAGCCTTCATGCACAGGAAAAGTCACTGCAAAGAAAGAAGTTAGTTTTAGGGGAGATATCTCTTTAAGAACATGAGGCTGCGTGCCTTCAGCTCCACAGGGTTTGAAAGACACGTTGGGCAAACCTCTGGCTGGGAAGATGTGGGCTCTGCGGCAGGGCAATGACCCCATGCTCTCTTTCAGCCTCCTTTTTGATGGGCCCGTGACAGGATTTCCAAAACACTCAGAACATCATTTTTAGAAAGAGGAGAACATCAAGTCATTCTCCAGGACTAGGGCAAAATGAAATTGTCTCAGTGAGCACCAGAGGAAAGCTGAGGTTAAGAAATGCTCTCTAGCTGTGAGACCATTGTCATGCAGGAAGATACCATGTTGGCTGGCTGTGGCATCGCCCAAGTGACAGACTTGTGATTAGATGCTGACAGAGGGTTTAGGTAGGAACTTCTGTGCCCAGCTACACCCTGGAGCCAGGCCATCCCTGAGGTCCCACTGGTCCCAATGCCTGATGCCATGCTGAAGCAGGATAGGATTGCAATTGTGTTCATAGGGTCAGGTTCCAGCAAAGCATCTTCCTGGGATGCAGCAGCAAAGGGCAGGGAGTGGAGGAGTCGTGCAGTGCCTGAATCCCACCAAAAATATTCAAAAGGGCCACAAAAATGATCTGAGGGCTGGAATCCCTCTGCTGTGAGGACAGGCTGATAGTGTTAAAGTTGCTCAGCCTGGAGAAGAGAAGGGTCCAGGGAGACCTTACTGTGGCCTTTCAGTACTTAAAGGGAGCCTGTAAGAAAGATGGGGACAGACTTTTTTTGGGGCCTGTTGTGACAGGAAAAGGGATAATGGTTTTAAACTAAAAGAGGGAGATTTAGACTAGATATAAGGAAGAAATCTTTGATCCTGAGGGTGGTGAGACCTCAGCCCAGGTTGCCCAGAGAGGTGGTCAATGCCCCATCCCTGGAAACATTCCAGGTGAGGTTGGATGAGGCTCTGAGCAACCTGCTCTAATTGCAGATGTTTCTGCTCACTGCAGTGTGGTTGGACCAGATGACCTTGAAAGGTCCCTTCCAACCCAAAACATTTTGTGATTCTATGATCTCGTGGGAGCTCAGCTACCAGTGCCAGCAGCGAGGGCTGCCTTTGACCCAGAGCTGGAGGGAACTGGGGACCGCACGGGCTCGGAGCTGGATGGACACATCCTATCCCTGTCAGGGAGAATCCAAGCTGAACACTTTGTGGAGTTTGTTTGTTTGTACTTTAACCAAGGGAAAGAAATCCCCTGGAGAGGAGTTGCAAGGGGAGTGTATAGACCGGGTATTGTTTCTTGAGAGGCTGGAGTGGCTCCAGGAGGCTCCTTCCGCTCCGCCAGGCAAATTGGACATAACAAGGCTTGTTTTAGGGGTGGCTGTTTCCCCTCCTCCTCTCCTCGGTTGCCTAATTAGGCTCCCCTAGCCAAGCACACCTCTGCCCTGCTCCACTCCCACTGGGATGCCTCCTGCTGGAAGCATAGCACTTTCCTGGCATCGCAGGGGACATGAAGATCTGACCAGGGCAAGGACAAGGACATGTGCTAGAGATGCATGGAGGGGTTCTGGGATGCATCGCATGCTGATCAAGGAGTCCCACAGGTTCATCTTCCCCCAAGCCTGGTAGCAGGAGATGTACAATGATGAGCTGCCCCTCACACTCTGCTTTGTCATCATCCCTGGGCACACAACTGGGATGCAGGCTGTGGCATGTCCCTAATCTGTGTTTGTACGCTTCTCCTGCAACCACTGACCTGCAGAGCCAGAGGACCATGGTGTGGACAGCCTGTGCAGGAAACATGGAACTTGCAAAAGCTCCTACAGAAAGGCTGCTGCCAAGTTGGTGTAGTGTGAGTGGTGTATGTCCTGCACCCATGGATGTACTTGTCCTCTCCAGCGCATGCCTACAAGGGCACCTGCTCAACCATCTGGGTCTCCACTAACACCCATCTTATGCTCTTCCCCATTCTCAGCAAGAGCTGGTGTGAGGTGGGGCTTGCAGGAGGCTGTGCAGTGCAGGAGCAGGAAAGGACTGGGGAGTTCAGGGATATAACCAGGGCACTGCACTGGCTGTCAAACCCTGGGCTGAAAACCAGGAGGCAAATGGAGCAGGAGGTACCTTCCCCTGCTGTGGAAGGGGACTTCATGGGCAACTCCAGGGCTCCTCAGGGGGATGAGGCTCCCAAAGCAGGCAAACCTGCCCCTCGGTGCAAGGCCCCATCCTGCTGGTCCTTCTGCCTTCCCCTTTCTGGCCATTCTACCATGTGAAAGAGTCTGTGACTGAAATCTTAATGCTACCAAGACACAGTAATTGGCACCAATTAAATTGCTACATTCATGTTTGAATTGCTTTAACTGGCGAGACACACTGTCTTATTTATACAAAAAATATGTTTGCTTGTGGGTTTGTCTGAACCAGGGCCAGCAGAAAATACACCATTTCGAGTCCTGCTCTCTGCAAGTGTATTCTCCGCTTGCAAACTGGAAGTCACCTCAGTTTCAGCCTTTGCCAAGCAAATGGTTGCAGAACAGAAACCCTGTTTTGCTCACGGCCAAATGCTGCCGGCACTGTGAGAGGGGTCCCCTCCGCTCGCCCCATAGGCAGCTGCCAAGTTTCCCTCTCCAGCCTGGGAGCTGCTTGGGAGAACATGCTCTGATTCAGGAATTGCTGGTGAGGGGAGCAGGACTCGGTGCCCATTTTAAAGCTGTGATCAGGGGAGGACAAGGAGTGCAGGCAGCTGCAAGCCCTGGTGCTGAGTCCTGCCTCAGCTTCTCCTCTGGAGGATCTGTAGCGTTTGAGGGGCAGGGGCTGTTTGCAGAGCATGTGTGAAGAGGGGAGCTGATTTTTGTTCCATGACGGAGGGGAAAGGAACTGCTGGAGCTCATAAAGGACTCTGCATGCAGGGTGGCAAGCATGGCCAGAGCACATAGGTAGATATTATCCGGGAGGAAGGCATCCCTTGTACAACCTGCAGATGCTCAGGGAATGTGTTGGCTTTCTGCACCACCTGCTTCAGAAAGCTCCATCACTGCCCCAGTGCCCTGCTGTTATATGGAGGTGGGAGCTGGACTCTGATCATGAGTGATTGCCTGTTGGGTGTCTGACTGAAGCCTGCCCACGCGCAGGAGGGGAGGCATGGGCTGCACCCAGTGCTGCTGTCTCTGCAGTCCTGGTTCTGGCTGCCACCACCCTGGTCTTCCTGCCCCACAGGCAAAGGGTGCCCTGACCGCAGAGCTGGTGAGCGCCTAATCCCAGCCACGAGTGCCTAAAACCCCAGAACAAAACGATTAATCTCGGGTCCCTCACAGGCAGCTGAGAAGAGCCAATGCATCAACGCAGATTATCTTCTCCTCCCTGACAGATCCATGTCTCAGGGAAATTTTCAGAGGAGGATCAGATTGCTCATTCTTCACTGTGCTGTGGGGCTGGTAAGACCACAACCCTGACTGCTCCTGTGGCTTTGCAAAGCATCCTACTAGGGCTCAGGATGGCTCTTTTTCTCCACCTGCCTCCACCACCTTCCCCTTGCAGATGATATTAGTGGTTAGTTAGAGCCAGCCAGGACCTTTGGCTCCAGCCCTGGCCCCATTATAGCAACCACCTTTGAACAGCGACTTTGAGCGGGTGATGGAGAAGCTCATGTGCTGGGGACTGGTTTTCTCCTCGTATATACCTCAGTAGAGTGCTTCCCTTGCATTACTGTGGGAAGGCAGACATGGCTTCTTGACAGTCACAAAACAAGAAAGCCCTGGGGCTGCCAGGACATGGGATGAGCAACCAGGATGGTGCATGACCCATGGTCCTACATCCCCTGCTTCCCCTCACCACTGTCAGTGGTGGTAAAGCAGCAGGCAAGATGATGGGCTCTGCTTAGAGAGGCAAATGCCATCCAGCCCCACATGCTTGGGAGCTGAGAGCCCTGAATACACTAGTTTAGGGGTGGAGGGGCCAGAGAGTTCTTTAAGGCACTACTGCTGACCAGCCTTGAGGGTTTGCTACCCTGTTGGAGGGGTCAGAGGTGAAGTGATGCAGGGAGCTGTGTGGGTCCTGGTCCATGGTTTGGGTGCCCTGTAGCCACATCCATAACTTGCATTGCTCACATGCTTGTGAAGCAGCATGGTGTCTTCTGAAAATGTCTTTGCTGTCTGTGAGCAGCAATGGAGAAGCTGAGAGACAATTATTGGCAGCCCCAGCTGGGCTCTGTTGCATCCTTTAGAGCATTCTGCTGGAGAAGGGCACAGGGAAAGGCTGAAATGCTCCCAAGGGGCACATTTGTGCCTCCCCTGGGGGGTCATTGCACTGCAAGGGGTGAGTCCTAAGGCTAAGCCCTGCTCCCCACACCCAGCATGAGCATCCCCAATCCTGTACAATGCCAGACTTCAGTGTTGTGCTCCAAAACGCTGGCCAGCCCTCAGCACCAACATGGAACAGTCCCAGCATCACCATGGGCCAACACCAATATCACCATAGTCCTGGCACCCACCGACTGCCCTAGGGAGACCAAGGGGTCGAGGATTTGGCTAGGGAGAGGAGAATGGTATGCAGCAAGGGATAGCACGCACCACATCAGCTTTGCCCAACACATGGCAGCCCTTCCTCCCAACACCCCCATCCCTCCTTCTGTGGCCCCAGGTGAGCCTCGGTCCTTGCTCAGGATTTTCCCACATCCCAGGCCAAGCTCACAGGCTCCGGGGAGCAGCCCCACCAGTCCCAGGGCTCGGACTTTCCTCCGAAAGCAGAAGCAGGGGAGCATGCGCAGCTGAAAAGGCCACAAATACTAACACTCAGGGCTGGGGGATTATTTATAATGCTGGCACCTCTCCAAACAGATGTTTCATTTTATTTTGAACTTACGCTAAATAGGTCACTCGTTTCCTCCATCTCCCATGGGCTTAAAACAGAGGGGGAAAGCAGGGGGATTAGGGGTGAGAGAGCAGGGCTTGCTGTGGTCCCACGTCCCCCTGTGCCGTCTCCTCACAGTGTTGTGTTGCAGAGAGCCCATGGCTGGGGGTTTGCTGGATCATGTGTGTGGACATCATGGTCCACCGTGTTTGGAGAGGGAGGACGGCTGCAGCTGAAATCAGGCTGCGTGGGGCTCGCCTACCCAGCCCATTCCTCACATGACTGACCCCAGGGCTGCTGAATCATGCTGTTGGGGCTCCATGTGGACTCATCATCCTTCCCAGCAGACTCCCCTCCTGCTTTGGAGTCAGAGTCCTCATTTTCGGCTTTCTGACAGATGCTATCAAAGGCTGTGAGAGCCTGTGGCAGGCTAGCCTGGCAGAGGCTGGCTGTGCTAGCTCACGTCCTACTGTCTGCTGCAGGACCAGCACCCTTGTGATCACACAACCGCCTCCTCCCGGGACCACCAAAGCTGGGGACCAGGATCTAGGGTCTCTGCAGCATCAGCCCCAGTCTCTGCAGCAGAAGCAGGCAGGACAAATGTCCCCACCTGTGGGCACAGTGGCCCTCAGCTCGTACTGCTCCAAAGGTGACATGTGCCCCTGCTTTGACAACCTTCTAGAGAGCTTGGTCCACACCAGGGTTGTGGCTTTAATCACATTTTCGCAGACCAAGGAGCTCTGGCAAAACCACTCAGAGGGTTGAGGCATCTGAGATGTCACCTGTGAGAGCCTGTAAAACCTCACCTTTCCATGACTAAAGAAAACCCCCAAACATAGGCATGCTGCAAACTAGCACCATGGGCTCTGTGCATCCCTTGGTCTCACTAGCACCTGGCTGAAGTCTCAGGACCCCTTGGGTCTGTCAGGCGGCTGGGTGAGGAGGATTTGGGCAGGGACAGTCTGTGAGACCCTGGGGACTCCCCAGCCCCTCTGTTCCTCAGCCTGGTTTCAGATTTCCTACCTCTGCATTTTATCAGCAGCTGTTTATGGGCCTTGGGAGGACAGGCTCTCCATGTGTGTGCCCTGCCTAATTCTAGCCATGTGCTGGGAAGAAGAAAAAGGGCTCTGTGATGATAATCTGGCCTGTGAGTAAATGTGGTGTCATGGGAGCCGAGGGACCCCA
Source organism: Coracias cyanogaster (assembly GCA_033124195.1). Classification (NCBI taxonomy): domain Eukaryota; kingdom Metazoa; phylum Chordata; class Aves; order Coraciiformes; family Coraciidae; genus Coracias; species Coracias cyanogaster. The sequence goes on from JAVSBS010014064.1 coordinate 40,312, forward strand.
GAGGAGAGATGTTGCAACTCTGGACAGTTCCAGCCAAGGGAAAAAAAAAACAACCAACCCGCTCAGTTTTATTTAGATTAAAGGGTGGGAAAGAAGCAGTTGCGGAGGCCAGGGGGAGGGTGGCAGAGGAAAACAGGACAAGCCAAGGAGTTTCACTGCTGGACAAGCAAGGCTTGGGTTTCAAGGGTTACTCGCCTTTGCCTGGGGAGCTCTTTGCCTTCAAAAGTGGGGGACGGTGCTGGCCAGGCCAGGAGAAGCCCTCACTCCCTAGCTGTGAGCAGGATTGATCATGAGATCCATACGGGGCTTCTTTTATTGCATATGGGCACCCATGACCTCATTTAATGACTCAGATGGGCTTAGACAAAGAAGAAATAAAGTGTATTTTACTTCTCCCTAATATGCACCAGATGTCCCTGGCCTGCTTAGCAGGATGGCGGGGCCGGCAAGAATTGTGTGAGCGCCTGGAAGCACAGCCCCAAGGA